>WEKY01014482.1:18751-29136 GCA_013390045.1 Picathartes gymnocephalus
GTTTTTAGGGGGGAGTTTTGCAGGGTTTTTGGTTTTTAGGGGGGGATTGCAGGGTTTGTGGTTTTTAGGGGGGATTGCAGAGTTTTTGGTTTTTAGGGGGGAGTTTTGCAGGGTTTGTGGTTTTTGGGGGGGGATTGCAGGTTTTGTGGTTTTTAGAGGGGGATTTACGCTTTTTAGCGGGGGTTTGCAGGGTTTTTGGTTTTTAGCGGGGGATTTTCCAGGGTTTGTGCTTTTTAGCAGCGGGTTTTTGGTTTTTAGCGGGGGATTTTCCAGGGTTTGTGCTTTTTAGGGAGAGGGTTTACAGGTTTTTTGGTTTTTAGGGAGGGGTTTGCAGGGGTTTTGGTTTTTAGGGAAGGGGTTTGCAGGGTTTATGCTTTTTAGGGGGTGTTCTGGTGGTGGGAGGAGCACAGGGACGGTTGTGCTGGTCCATGGCACGAATGAAAGGGTTTTTTGTTGCCAAATCCGGTTTCCATCAGGGCATTTCAGGGCTGGACGTGATGGGGTTGATACTGGGATTTACCCGAGCTCTCTGGGAGCTGTTGGTACCTCCAGCACACCCCAGGCAGGATCTGGACCAGCAAACTCCATTCAGATCCAGAGTTTTTTCCTTCATGCTCAGCTGGGATTTGTCCCAGCTCTCTGGGAGCTGTTGGTACTCAGATCCAGAGTTTTTTTCCTTCATTCTCAGCTGGGGAGGAGCTGGTGGCACGGGGATGGCCTGGCAGGAGGGGATTTGCTGGGATATTCCCAGGAAAGTGCCCATCAGCGATGGGACAGAAGCAATCAGGGCCCCTCTCTATTTATTATTTTCCCTGGAGGTCCCAGCAGGTGTAAAATTATTTCCTTTGAGGGGCAAATGAGGGACCTGGTGTCCCTTTTGCCCACCTGGGGGGATCCTGCAGTAAAATGATCCTGCCTGGCAGGTCCTTCCCTCTGGGATTCGGCTCTCAGAGCCTGAGGATGTGCACGTTCCCCTTCTCCTGTCCCTGGCCACCAAAGCAGCCCCTGCTCTCCCTGCACCAGGCAAAGGGAGCTGCAGCTGCTTTCCTGGGGCTCTCCCCAGTTATGAAATTATTAAAACATCCCCATTTCTCCCATCCAGGGGTGTTCAGGCCCTCCCAACTCCCTGTGGGAGGAGCTCAGGCAGGTGCTGGGATGAGTTTCTGAGCAGAGTTATCCAAAAAATGCCCAGCCTGGGAGGAGAGGCAGCTTTAATTAACCTCCAGCTCTGCCTGTGCCACGGGAAATGTGCTTTTAATTACTCCAGAGCCAGCGGGTCCTGAGCAAACCCGTTTAATTTGGAAGCAGAGTTTTAACACCTGCTTTGAAGCCGGTGATGTGTCTGCTTTTGGGAGCGCTGGTGGGAATTCCCAGACCCCTCTCTGTCCCCAGCAGCGTCCCGTGGGTATTTTTGGGGCAGGATGGCACCACAGGCCCTGGCTTTGAGCTGGGTTTGTGCTCAAGCGCTGCATGCACGGGCGGGTGGGTGGAATACAGAATTCCCAGGATTCCCACAAGACTGAGGAGGAACACCAGGAACGTGGCAGGGAGGCTGCTGGCTTTGGGGAGAAGGGTTAAATAATGAACACAGGGCAGGGAGTTGGGCGTGCTCAGCTCCCGAGCCCAGCTGTGACTGCCTTTCCCAAATCCTCACTGAGGGAACTGCTTTTATTCCATGTTTAAACCATCCCAACCCACTGGAGATGCTGGGAGCAGCTCAGCTCCAAACTGCTGAGCCTTCCCAAGGCGTGAACAGCAGAGGAAGATGATGGCAAGGGGTTTTTAAACCTCCAGGGACGTGGAGGAAAAGAGTTAACAACAGAAATGGAAACCAGCAGCAGCAGCTTGGTTATAAAATGGCCAAATCCCACATTTCCATCCCGATTTTTTTTTTTTTTCTTTTTTTTTTGGTGTGGATTCTGACAAGGCACGAGCTGAGATGATTCATTTCGAGCTCTTGCTTTTGTTTGGAGTGGAAATGTCTCAATCTGACTCTGGCACAAGCGCTCTGTGCAGAGCTGACAGAGGAGCTGTGCCGATGTTTTTGAAGCGAAACGGGTTTGCTTTGGGAAAACGGAGCAGCTCAGCAGAATCCAAACAAAGCGCTTGGATCACTCCCAGCCAAAATCTTTCACTCGCCGAGGAAAAAAATGTTCTGCCTTTTTTTCATCCCGATTTTGGAACGAAACTCCCCGTGTTTTAGAATTCAGCTCTCCCACAGGACGGAAATTCGTTGCAAGGGGCTGGAAGTCAGGGCAGTGTTCCTCGCAGAGGGATGTGTTTGTCCGGAAGGTGCTTTCCCAGGGGAAGTGCGGGACGCTCCATTGTGCTCGGGCTGCTCCGAAGGAGCCTGGGATACAATGGCAGCGAATAATCCCGGATTCCTGGGGGAACAGCCCGAAATAGCAGCGGGAGAGAGGCAGGGAAGGAGCTGGAATCTCCCCACGCTGAGCTGGGGGATGCAGAGACTTGTGAGGATGGATAAAAGCTGCCAGGGGAGGGAGGGAGCAGCCCTGGGAATTTGGGAAGTGGAGATGGAGCTTTGGGTGCTGGAAATTGGGGGCTCTGCTTGGATTTTGGCTCCTGGTGGGGGATGCTCACTCTCCCCTTTTCCCCTTGGGAAAAGAAAACCTTCCCAAAAAAAAAGACCCAAAAAGAAAATCTTTCATTAAAAATCCCCCCAAAAGCAGCAAAAAGTACCCTGGGAAGGAATTCTGGTTGCTCCAAAATCTGGCTGTCCAGGAGGAATGGTCAGGGATGGGATGGGATTGGGATGGGATGGGATGGGATGGGATGGGATGGGATTGGGATGGGATGGGATGGGATGGGATGGGATGGGAGTGGGAGTCCAGCTCAGTGGCCAAAGCCAAGGGTGGGACTTCCTATAAACGTCCCAGCCTGGGTAAAGCAAAAAGGACCTGCTGGATTTAAAGGTGGGGGTGTGGAGAGCAGGGATACACCCCTAGTGGGACTGGGAACTGGAGAATCCCAAACTGGGAAGGAGGGATACCCCCACAGCGGGACTGGGAGTGCCCAGGGCCGTTATCTGCACAGCCAGGCTGTCTGGGGGGCGGGAATATTTTTGCTAAATCTGCAATTCAGAAGAATAAAATCTGGTCCTGACCTCCGGAAGGATCAGAACTATCAAGCAAATGCGTTTTTCTTCCATGGGACCGAACTCACTGTTCCTATTCCCATTGTTCCCAGAACAATGCCGGCCTCATAAATGAATTCAGGCGCGAGGAGTGGGGAGGGGGGGGAATTCTCCATACATTTAAATCGTGCCACGAGCCAACAAAAGGCAGGAAATTCGGAGCTGGAGCTCACACTTGCTCCCAGACATGTAGAAAACAAGGGAATGAGCTGTCACTTAGGATTTCCTGGCTTTCTCCCCCAGTTGGTTGCAGTGTAAACACTGCTGGGGTTGTGCTGGGAGGAGACGGGAGGGCTTCGTTCCCTTCCCTCTATTTCCTCACCAGGAAAAAAAAGAAAAATAAAAAAAAGGGCGATTCCCTGTGGATTTGGAGGCACCGCGGAGTCGTGGGTGTGGGATGGCCGTGCCAGGGGCTCCTGCTGCCCCATGGATCCCCCGGGATGTGGGGTGGGACTGCGGGAATTGCGGTGGGGCCGCGGAGTGCCGGAGCATCCCTGGATGCGCAGAGCTCCCCAGAACCGTGCCTGGACCCTCTCTGCTGGGCTCAGGCTGTGCCGAGGGGCTGCTGGAGGTCACTGGGCTGCAGCGGAGCTCTCCCTGTTGGCCTGGGAACCGCGGGCTCCTCTCTCAGGAGGTGCTGAGCAACCCCTGCTAATTAATGGCCGGCGACGGGGCCATTCCCTCTTCCCTCCCGCAGAATTCCAGCCACGGCTCCATCTCCTCCTCCTCCTCTCCCCACAGGCTGCAGCTGCCCTCTGCTTCCATCCTTGCAGCGGGAGTGGCCAAGGCGTGCGGGGCTGGAAGGGCTGGGGTGGCGCTTTGGGAGGTTTGTCCCAAAGTCCCTGTGCCCACTTCCAGGAGGATGCTGGAACCTGGGGCTGGCTGGGGGTCCCCAAGCAGATCAGGGGAATTTTCTCACAATTTTCTTCCTTTTTTTTCCACACCCAGCCTCCATCCCTCCCTCAGCACCTCCTGATCCCATCACCCCCTCTCCTTGCTCTGGGAATTCCTTTCAGGCTCCTCCCCTGCGGGATCCGAGCACCCCAAAACTCCGTTTCTGGGGGAGCTGGGCTATGTTTTTTTGGGAGATCCAGCTGCTCACCCACCACCTCTGTGCCCTCCCCAGCTGCCGGTGCCCATCGCTGTGTTCTTCCTGCTCTACAAGGAGAGGATGGTGCCCTGCTTCAACGGCAGCAGCCACCCGCTGCTGTCAGCTGACGAGCTGGCCCTGGAGACGCGGCCCGGGGACAAGGACGAGCTCTCCGCCACCAGCCAGAGACCCCACACGGCTGCAGGTCAGCTGGACGTGCCTCTCTTACGGATTTTGGGGAGAAAAAAGCCCTGTTTGGGTGTACCTGGCTGTGATGAAAGGCGCGGCGCCGCTGTTTGAGGAGGGAATTTTCCAAAGTGTGCGCAGGGATCCAATCCAGGAGTACCCAAACAATCAATTTTGTGCCAAATTGCCCTCGAATTGGATGGAGTCTTGAGCAGAGATTGGTATCTCGAGCCCAGTGAGGTCTCCAGGCTGTGTTTCTCCATTCCACGTTTCTCTAAGCCATCCTAAAGCCAACCCTGGGCTCCCCAACACGTGGCAGTTGTGCCCCTTCCTTCCCCTCCTGCTTTTGGGTCACATTCCTCACTGATTATTCAGTTTAAAAGTGCTCATTGAGCTGCAGACGCTGATTTTCATAGGAAAGGAAGAAGAAATAATAAATTTCCCCCCCCTGCCCTTGTTTGAGGGGAAAAGCGAAATGCAGCAATAGTTTGCTCTTGAGCTCATGGCTGCACCCTGTCTGGGGGACAATGGGGACATTGTTCTTCGCCACCCAGCAGAGACGTGTCCGAGTCAATTCTTTGGGTAAACAGTGAATCTCGGAAGTAAATGTGGTTTAGGGCTATGTGGAGTGTTCCGTGTTATTCCTGGAGAGATGGCTTTGCCCCTGGGCAATAAAAGGGAATTTCAGGGGGTTCTGGAAGGTGAGATGTGGTGAGGTGCTGGCAGGAAGGCTCGGGGGGATGCCAAGCTCTGTGTGTGTTTGTCCTCCTTTCCCAAAGGTGCCGTGTTGGGTTCAATATCCGTTATCCATGATCAAGTTTGTATTGCCTGTAAGGGCCAGAAGTGTGGAGCCCCAAAACGGGGAGAGGAGCAGGAGCAGCTGCAGCAGGAGAAGTGGCAGGAGAGCCCAGGATTTTGGGGTGTGGAGAGCCCAGGATTTTGGGGTGTGGAGAGCCAGGATTTTGGGGTGTGAGAGCCAGGATTTTGGGGTGTGAGAGCCAGGATTTTGGGGTGTGGACTGCCAGGATCCCGGGGTGTGGAGAGCCAGGATTTTGGGGTGTAGAGAGCCAGGATTTTGGGGTGTGGAGAGCCAGGATTTTGGGGTGTGGAGAGCCCAAGATTTTGGCGTGTGAGAGCCAGGATTTTGGGGTGTGGACTGCCAGGACCCCGGGGTGTGGAGAGCCCAGAATGCCAGGGCAGCAGGTATCCCAAAGAACCAGGATCCCAGGCTGAGGAGATGCAGGCTCCCAGGCTTTGGGCAGATCCCATTCCCACTCCCATTTCCTTCTGGAAGCTTGGAAGAAAGTAAAGGTGGGGTGAAGTCCCCCGAGCTCAGCAGTGCCCCAGTCCGGGATCCCGCTTGGGTCTGTCCTGCAGCTGTCCCACGAACCAACCCCCAGGGAGGGCTGGCAGCCACCCAGCCCCGGGGGGACGTTCTGCTCAGGTTTGCTTTGCATTGTTCTCCACCAGGTCACGAGGATTTGTTCAGCTGCTGCCAAAGCAAAAACTTCCGAGGGGCTTCCTTCACCTATTTCGCCGTGCACATCACCGGGGCCCTGGTTCTCTTCATGACTGACGGCATCGTGGTGAGTTCAGTTGCCCAAAACTCTGGGTTTTTTTTTCCTCCTAAACCCCTGTGACACCCCCAATCCAGTGCAGGAGCTCAGGGGTTCATGATGAGGGGGTTACCCAGGTATGGCAATAACCCAGGCTCTCCAAGGATAATCCACCCTGAGCTCTAAATGTGAATTTTGGAGAGTGTGGAACTCCAGAAGGGCAGGGCAGCCCCTTGGGGAGAGGGAATCTCTGCAGGCAGAGCTTTTTCTCTGGAATTGCTGTGGAGCTTTGCCCTTTCAGGACAGATTGAACCCCACATCCTGCTGCTGGTGGTGCCTTGAGAGGCTCCCTAGGACAGAGGCTAGACAGAGTTAAAAGAATAAAATAGGTATTTATTGAAAGGCTTTCACAGGGGCAGCACAAGAGCCTGGCCCAGGCTACACCCAGGATGGACCAAAACTTGTTTCTTGGGACAGAAATAAGCTTGGTCCATCTGCATTTCAGGAGCCAATTGTCCAATTACAGCTTCAGGAAGTGCAGTCCCACTCTCCATTTCAGCCCCCCTTTCTCTTCGCTGCTGTTCTCAGTTGTTTACATTTTTGGGCTTGGAAAAACAGGCTGTCCTTGAAGTTAGGGCCTGGAGAGAAGTTGTTCCGTCTGAATAAAACAGGACAGCAGCTGCCAGGCCGTGGAGTTTTAGAGTTACACACCAAAGCAGTACTGATCCGGAAAACAGAGACGTTTTAAGGCATCACCGGTGGATCCGCAAACCCTTGGGACCACGGGTTCCTTTACACATTCCTGGGCTCTCCAGCAGGAATAAAGGAGGGACAGAGGAGCCTGAAGTTCCCCCCGGGGTGGGGGGGTGTGACAGGGCGCTTTTCCCCGCAGGGAGAGTACTCGGGTTTCGTGTACAGCTACGCCGTGGAGGAGCCGCTGTCCGTGGTGCACAAGGTGGCCGGATACCTGCCCAGCCTCTTCTGGGGCTTCATCACCCTGGGCAGGCTCATCTCCATCCCCGTGTCCTACAGGATGAAGCCGGCCACCATGGTCTTCATCAACGTGGTAAGGATGGGGTTATTAATTCCCTTCAATCCCTCCTTTCTCCCCGCGGGTGGCGTTGGGAGCTCCTCTCACACCTGGGGGGAGTTTGCACAGGTGCCCCCCCCGCCCCTCCCCAGGCAGCCACGATTTAAAAGGGGATTGCCCAAATTTCCTGAGGCTGCTCCTCGGTGGATCTGGTGTGAGAGGTGGGAAAGAACCGGTAAAGGCGCTAAGAAAATGTCAGTTTTATTTGCTTTGCACTGCGTGTCCTTCACCCACAGGGAAAATCATTCCAAGGGAAGGCAGCTCGCTCCCGAAATTCTCTGCTCAGGCTGCAGCCGCTGGCAAAGTTGCTGAAGTTGATAAAAAAACCCTTGGGAAAAGGGGCAGGAATCCTTTTGGGATGTGTAAGGACATAGCAGATAACAGGGAAAGGGATGATCCCATTCCCACTCCTTACAAAGAAGAGGAAAATAAAGAAAAGACACTTAACTTCCGATTTATTTGAACCAGAAGTGATTTTGGTGGCTGTATTTTGGTCATACAACATGTTACACCCATCTGGCAGGACGGGGAGAAGATTTGGGGATGTTTTGAGTAAAAAAAAAATCCATCTTTTTGGATGATCCCTGTGCAATTCTTGGAGCTGTTGTAGGATCCGGCAGCTCCTGGACGAGTCATCGCAGCATCGTCACAACAAATTCCAGCTGGAATTCAGCTTCTTTAGGATCCGAATTGCTCCTGGGCACTTGCAGGGGGCTGCAATCAGGGCCGGACTAATTAAAACAAAATCAGCTGGAATATCAGAGCTCCCTCTGCTGACTCTGCCCTGGATCACTCGGGCATTTCCCAGAGTCTTTGATTTAAACGCAGTTGGCTCTTTGGCTTTAATGCTGTGGCTGCTTGCCGAGCAGTTATTGAGGGTTAATTCTTTAATTATCCAGGGTGACTCAAGCCTGATTCAGCAGAATAAAGATTTATTAGTGATTAAGACACGTAAATATTGTGGAAGAAGCAGTACTATTGTATTTAAAAAACATTCTTTTCAGATAAAACCTGACATAATGAAGCTGAGACTTAATTATACTATAAAAGGAACCAAATTCTTTAATTGTCTTTGGACATTCACTTCCTCAAACACTGATTTTTTTTTTTTTTCCCCAGCATATTTTCTCTTCCAGACTATTTCCTATTAAAAAGAAACATATTTTCCCTATTTCCCATTAAAAAAAACCAAACTCTCGACCCTGTTGCACCCGGCCTTTTTCTGACTGATTTTTGTGGCTTCTGCTCACAGGTCGGGGTCCTCACCACCTTCCTGCTGCTCCTGATTTTCTCCTCCAGCGTGGTTTTCCTGTTTGTGGGGACAGCATCCCTGGGGCTGTTCCTCAGCAGCACCTTCCCCAGCATGCTGGCCTACACCGAGGACATCCTGCAGTACAAAGGTGAGCTGACCTTTGGCCAGGTGCAGTTTTTTGGATCCCATCCCCCCTTTTTTTTCCACCTCTTTCAGGAAGCCTGGACCTTCAGGTTTTCTTTGGAAGGCAGATTTACTGTAGAAATTCTCTGTTTTGCTGGTGAAACGGCCCCAGGAAGGGATCCAGCTTTGGTTTGGGGAGCTCAGGGAGTGGCAGGAATGCTGCTTTGGAGGGAGATGGTTCTGAAAATATCAGATTATAAAGCAGATAAGAAAGCCCAGAGCTGGCCAGCTCTTCCAGGAGCTCTTTGCCAGCCTCAGTCTCGGGGGCAGTGAGACAGAAAAACGAAAATCTTTCCAGCAAGAGGCAACACCAGCTCTGCCAGCACGGACAGGTGGCAGGAGACTGATTTTTTTTTTTTTTTGGCTTTAACTTCCACCTTTCTGCACTACTGCAGGTCTGCAGAGGCATTTCCAGCATTAAATGGGAATATTTGGTGACTTTTCTGTGGTGAGATCCATGGAAAAGCTTTAAAGGAGCGCAGGGTGGCCCTGCTGGCTGTGTCACCTCTGCTGCCACCAGTTCTTTCCCTGTTTCCTTGCAGGTTGTGCCACAACCGTGCTGGTGACTGGAGCTGGCATTGGAGAGATGGTGCTGCAGCTGCTGGTGGGCTCGGTGAGTGGCCAGGAGCTGGCAAAACCCCAAATAAATTTGGGATTTATGAGCCAAAACCTCAGTTCTGCTTCTGGGCACTGCCTGAGCCTGGAGTTCCCAGCCAGCAAAGCCCTCCCTGGGTGTCCATGAGGGGTCTGGGCGATGCCTGAGCTGGTTTTGAGGGGTCTGGGCGATGCCTGATCTGGTTTTTTATTTCCCTTCCCACACAGATTATCCACGATCGGGGCAGTTACAGTTTCCTGGTGTGTGGGATGATCTTTGGATGCTTGGCCTTTACCTTCTACGCCCTCCTGGTGTTTTTCCACAGGATGTACCCCAAGCCCTCCCCAGGTGAGAAACCCTGAGCGTTTTGGGATGGCAGCGAGAGCAGCACGAGCCCCGCTGCAGAGCATTCCAGCAAAAATGCAAGGAAATGTTTATTTTACTGCTGCTTCCTCTCTCCTTTTCCTGCTTTGTCTTGCCCACAAAGCCTTGGCAGCCACAGCTCAGGGTTTGCTTTTCTTTTCTGCTGGAGAAGCAAGGGAAAAAAAGCAGGGATCACAGACAGCAGCAGCTTCCCTGGCTGAAATCCAGGGAATAAGTGGGGCTGCCATCCAAGGGCAGCTGTCAGGCTCTTGGAAAAAGAGCTCACTGGTAAAGGATTTTTTGGTTATCACCTCAGGCTGGAGCTGGCTGGTTGTTTTTATACAAAAGCAGAGTGGGACAGGCAAAAAAAAAACGTGTCCAGGAGTGGCTTGGGCTGTGGTGGGGTCACACCTGGAGGGCTCTGTCCAGCTCTGGGCCCCCAGTTTGAGGGGTTGGGAAAGGAATGGAGATGGGGAAGGGACTGGAGAATTCCTGAGGGAGCTGGGAAAGGGGCTCAGCCTGGAGAAAAGGGGAAATCAGGGGGGATTTCTGGCTCTGCACAACTCCCTGACAGGAGGGGGCAGCCGGGGGGGATTTGGGATCTGATCCCAGGGCACAGGGACAGGAGGAGAGGGAACGGCCTCAGGCTGGGCCAGGGGAGGCTCAGCTCGGACAGCAGCAGGAATTTCCTCATGGAAAAGGTTGCTAAACACCGGAATTACCCTGCAAGGCGGAGCTGCCATCCCTGGAGGTGCCCAAGGCCG
This sequence comes from Picathartes gymnocephalus, assembly GCA_013390045.1. Classification (NCBI taxonomy): domain Eukaryota; kingdom Metazoa; phylum Chordata; class Aves; order Passeriformes; family Picathartidae; genus Picathartes; species Picathartes gymnocephalus. The sequence continues at coordinate 28,985 of WEKY01014482.1, forward strand.
GACGTGGCACTGAGTGCTCAGGGCTGAGGATGATGAGGGGGCGGTGATGGAATGACACCATTCCTGAGGGGAAAAAAACCTCCTAGCCATCCCCTTTCATCTCCATTGAAGTGTTCGTTGGGGCGAAATACTGAATATTGCTTTTTTTTTTT
>WEKY01014483.1:1199-32474 GCA_013390045.1 Picathartes gymnocephalus
CAGTGCCACAGAGGTCTGTCCTGAGAGGTCCCATTTAATGCATTTTTAAAAGACTGAGAGGAGTGTCAGTGAGCCCTTATCAAGTTTGCAGATGCCACCAAACTGGTAGGTGGACTTGTCACTGTGCTCGAGGACAGAAGTGCCATCAAGGAGATCTAGACAGGCTGGATGAGGGGATCAACAGGAGCCACGGGTTGTCCTCAATGGGACATACTGTGCCTGGCAAGAAAAAATCCCTGACAGCATTACAGGGCAGGGTTTGATGGCCTGAAAAGCAGCTCTACTGAAAAGGCCCTGGGTGTCTTGCCAGACAGCAAGCTGATCATCACCCAGCAGTGTGCATTGGCAGCAAAGAGAGCCAAGAGCCCCTGTGCAGTGTTAACAGAAGTGCAGCCAGTACATGAAGGGAAATTATTGTTTTTCTTTAGCTAGCTCTCATTAGATTGCATCTAGAATCCTATGTTTAATTTTTTGTTGCAAACAGAAATAAATCAATAATCTAGGGAGAGTATAGTGGAAAACCACTATACTGGCCAAGGCACTTGCCTTGTGAGGAGAGGCTGATTCACAGTGAAGAAGGGATGACATCAAGACAGGAAAGTATCTTTGCAGGGGTTCCTAACAGGACAGAGACAATAGGCATAAGTTAAAAGAAGAAAGGTTCAGACGGTATGTAAAATCTCCTAAGTAATGATCACAGGCAAGTAATGAGCACAATCATTAATTAGTACAGTTTGTCCAGAGAGTCTGTGCAGTCTCCAGGCCAGAGCATCCTTGTTTGACGTTATGGCTGAACCTGATTGAGCTGGAGGTGGGATTAACAGCCACCCAAGGTCACTCGAAATTGTTGTATGATTCTTTATATTTCCACAGATAAGATTACAAAAAATGCTGTAATATTCATTTTACTGTCAGGTATGGAAACTGTCCTTCACTTCTAGTACTACATAGAATTACTTTCACAGCAGTTAAGTAGGAAACCTTAACTGCCCTGAAACAGCCTCACACAAAACTCCCTTGTGTAAACCCAGACCAGGGCCTTCAATCCCAGCCCAAGCTATTTTGTAGGTAAAATGTACAGTTTCCTTATATATTGCCTTTTAACACGATTTCCATGGGCTACAGAACAGCAGTAGCAAAGTATAGTCTCAAATTATTGAAATTACCAGTGATTTCTACCTTCTTCAGTAGGTATGATAAACTCTCACTTCAAATTTAGATAAGCTTCGTAAGTAGTGCAGAACAGAGATAAGGTTTAGCTAATTCAAAAAGCTTATGTTATATGAGTAGCTACCTTCACTTTTCTTCTCATAATTACCTCTGTTACCTTGCAATCAGGGATCCAAAGAAAAAGGCAGAATTAATGAGATTGCTCTTTTGCACATTTAAAAATATTCCATCAAATATGCACTATAATTTTCTAATGACCTAGTAAGAAATTCAATGCTTAAACTCTACTATCTTTCCTTATTTATCATACTGAGCTGTTAATGTTTGATTGAAAGATTCTTGATGAATTTCAAGCATATTTTGCTTTGAATATAGAATTGCTTATATTCCTATTAGAAGACAACCAAAGGACAACAACTGAAATAAATAACTCAAAATTCTATGGCAGTAAGGAAACCAGTATACAGTACTCACACGGAGGTCCAATTAGTGGATAGAATGTAAGAAAAAAACACAGTAGGTATAGACTTGCTTGTACTGTGCCTGGGACAGCATGGTTCTTCTCTACATCTGCCGCTCTTGGATGTGTCAAAAATAGTAATTTGAAATTGGCTTTGAGCACACCATATTAAATAATTGAGTTCTCAGTGAAATATACTTGAAGTTTTTAAATAGGGTTCAATAGTGTAAATAAGGATAGTAAATCTAGAATTTATTCACCCATTTAAATACATTTTTTTAAAACAATGAAGTTTTTTGGTTTACTCTCCATAAGGTTTGGAATGGCATTGAAGATGACCAAACATTTTCAGAAGAAAGGGTCTTTCATTTCCTAGTGTAAGAAAGAAGTCACTGAATGCTCTGATAATCAGCCTGGTATATATGTGAAGAGAAACAAAGGATGATATTTGCATTTATTATCTTAATCTCTCTTCTCTGTAATTTTGCACTCTTCAAGGAAAAAAATGCCTAAAGCAAAGGAGAAAAAATCCAGCAACTTTTATGCTTATATTCCAATGTCCATAGTGTTAAATAATTTTAAATCCTTTTAAATCTGACCAAGGACGTCCTCAGCATCCAGAGTTTGTCTCTGTGCACACTGAAAAGAAATATCATCAAGTTTCTTCAGAACTTTGGAGAAATGTTTCCTTTGTCATCAAGTGATGTTATTGCCCAGAAGAGCCTCAAATAGGAACATGCTCAAAGTCTCAGTAAAGATGTACGGATAGGTTGTTGACCCTTTTGGAGGCAATGTAAAGAGAACTTTAACTAGAAAAAACCCCATTTTTCTGAAAATTCATATAAAGTCATACTGGACTTTCCTTTGGTACTCCTATTACGAGTATGACCGGAGAACAAGACTCAGAAAAATGTTGTTCTCCATTAATGGCATATCAGTGGACAGGAGAAAATTATGAAGTTACATATAAAATAATGCACAATTGTATTATGTGCATTTGAAACTAGCTGTTTAAAATTATTGGTATGGTACTTCTCCTTTGAGTATAAAGGCCACCAAATGCAATGCACACAAAGTATAAAACATTGATTTCTACCTGAGAAAAGCTAGGTAAAATTCCAACTGTGGTTAAAGCCAGGAAGGCGCTCTTTTTTATCTGGCTTTGTAGTGTTTCTGCTCAGGGAAATTTGGCATCCCGTTCAAGTATGGGCAACATCTTCACTCTTTGATCACAAATGCAGGGATTATTTCAGTCTGGTCAAACTGCGGTGTTACAATAATCTGAATCCTATTGTACCTGTTTCCAAGATGGCATCACAGATGCTTTTTGTTAAAATCAGTGATTATTTTTGGGTTTTTCCCTTTTCCTTTACCTATTTTGCATGCAAATCTTCTTTACATGCACATCACATGGTAGTTTCAAGAAGAAGGGATGATCCTTGCCCTTTTATACACTTTAACTCTTTTTTCATCTGCTTATACCTTTTTTCTCAATAAAATAAAATGTAAAGTTACTATATAAAAAAAAAAATCTTATCTGTTTCCATTTCTGCAGTTAACTCTGTTTAAATTTCCAAAAATCTACCACTTGCTATACCTTACCCCACATGACTAACTAGGCAAGGCTTACGAGTAAACTACTCAGTAGAGAAAGACGAGACATTCTTGTCTAACAGATGTTGCAATGATAACCTCCTTCTACTTTTCCAAAGTGTTGAAGCTTTAAAGGATATTTTTAGACAAGATGGCTGTTTTGTTTGAAGTAGATTAAGTTCTTGTATGTTCTTTTCATATGGCTGAATCAAGAGCTGGGGAGCTTCCAGGACAAAGCATTAGCCATGCAGCTAAGGAAGTTTTATTTTTGATCACTCCAAGTGGAACTATAAGAGCCAAGGACTAAAATATGTCACATAGGAAATAAATTGCTGTTAACATGAGGTAGATGTGCAATGTAATATTTGGGATACACAGCCACTTTCCAAGATGGTCAAGACCTTAGTCAGTGTCTTAAAAAAGACCATTTGTCCGAATTCCCAGAGTAGGAATATTATATTCAAAAAAATATTTATTGCCAATAAATGCTTTCAAATTTCCAGTAGGAAATTAGCATTTAATTATTCTGAAATATATAATGATATTGTGATTTGATGCACCATGAAATACCACTTAGTAAAAAAGTAAAAAGTCAAGAATTATTTTAAATGGAAAGCTAAAACCATTATTGGTTTAATGCAGCAGATGTTCTGACAGAGCTCTGTATTTGAAATGGTGGCTAACTTCTAGCTTATAATGCCCCCTGGTTTGGATATGAAATACAAATATACACAGTGACAGGTCAGCTCACCTTTCCTTGCACCAGGCTGTTCTTTTTTATGATTGCACATTCGCTTGTACAGATAGAAGAACAAAATTTCATAAGCCAGGGTGATATAATCAAAGCAGTGTCATTTCTTCTCAATTTCATTATAAAAATCAATAAAACCTTCAAAATGTACACAGGGGGTGGGAGGAAAAGCAACAAACTCTATAGTAATGAAAACAGAAAGTAAGTTATTTTGACTTCAGTTGCTCAAGTAGAGTAGTACTTCCATTATGTTTCTTTCACCATCTTGGCTCCATGCCATAATCTCGTCAGATGTTTAATGTTCTCCATTTCCTTCTTTCCAGCCTGAAGGTTATGCTGCTGGTCAAACCTACCAGGTATATCCTGCCCCTTTGCTTTTACAGCCTCACCCCACAGTGACCCGTACTATGTTCCCTGCAATGGCAGAAAGATCCACAGTAGAACTATGGCACTTAGTAATAAAAGTCAGAGGTATTTACATATTCCAAATGTAGTTGCACTGTATAACCAGGACTAAGAGACCAGGGAAAGAGAGCCAGAATGTGCAGCACTTTGAGCTCACACTATGCAAAGCAGTGCAGCCTCACAGCCATCACTGAAATGTTTGGGTTCATTGAAAGGATATTTTGCCTTTCCTAAAGATTTTCATTCTTCCCTTACACCAAAATTTTTGGCATATAACTGTATAAATATGAACTATTGTTATCACCCACAGGATTTTATATCAGATGTATGTATTGCACACTTGATTGCAAAAATAGTGCAAATCAAAGTTTTTAAAAATTATAGGTTGCAATACCTTTTCTAGACAGAAAAAGCATGGTTAAAGTGGTTGTATAAATTCCAACCCTACATAAGCCTGAGCTGTGATTAACTTACATTCTGAAGACATGCCAATAAAATAATCTAATCTAATTTATTTCCTCAAATTGATTAGATATAAAAAAGTTAAAAAATAGGAAGCATTTTGCAGAATAATTTCAGATGATAAGAAAATGCATTGCAGAGTCCAGTTTTGAAGATTATATATTTGATGACCATTATCTACCACAGCTAAGAGAATGTTTTGTGAAATTCTAAACCAAACACAAAATAAGAAATTAGTTTTAGCCTTGTTTGATGTTTTCTTCATTGGGAAGTAGACAGGGTGGAAGGGACAAGAGTGTTTTTGTTTCTAATTCTATAAGGGAGACCATAATCCTCTATTCTGTCAGAATGCAGATTATTATTATTTGAAGACTGCCTAAGTATTTAAAGTGATCTCAAGAAAATGCCAAATGTACAGCCAATTCTACCGAGTTTGTAAACAAAAAGAAATTGGTACCTCAAGCCAATCTGCAAAGATAGATCTCTGAGTCTTAGAAAATATAGCTTGTTCCTCATTAAGGCAAAGATCTGCATCTAGCATCACAGTAGGGCAGGATCCCACCATTTTTTTTGTAAAGAGGTGAGCAGTGGAGCTATAATACCTCTTTTTCATGGAATTAAAGAATGGCTGAGGTTGAATGACACTTCAAGAGGGCATCTTGTTCAGTCTCTCTGCTCAAGTAGACTCATCTGGAGCAGGTTGCCCAGGATCACATCAAAATCTCTTTGAAGTATCTTCAAGGAGATTCTACAGCCTCACTGAGCAACCTGCTCAGTCACTCTCAAAATCTTTCAATTTTCGTGATCACAGGGAACCTCTTTTGTTTCAATTTGTGCCTCCTGCCTGTCACTGGGCACCACAGAGAAGAGCCTTGCTCTGCTATCTTTGCAGAATCCCTGTAGGAATTTATATACATTGATCAGATCCCCAGAGATTTCTTTTCTCCAGGTTGAACAGCTCCGGTTCTCTCGGGTTTTCAACATATGAGACATTCTCTAGTCCCTTCATTATCTTAGAATGATTAAGTGCTTGGGACTTTTGCTTGATTCTCATTTTAACCCATGAGAAGGACATATACACAAAGACATCCAAAGGGGTAGAAATCTTAGTTTGCTTCTGACTCTTGGAAGAGTCTACTGAAACCTCGATTTGTTATATTAGATACAGCTCAAAATTTTCTAGGGCAATTAATACTGCTGGTAAAGATTTGACTGTGAATTAAAGGAAAAATACATATGATTATGATTAGTATGTACAAGTGAGGCAGCAGACTGGAATTTTTCACTGTTTCTAGGCACTTCTATCTCTGTGTTTGTAAATTTTTTACAGCACTTTGATGATAAAAACTGTAGGCTTTAATTTTGTTCACTAGAAAAGTTTCCACAGGTCTGAAGTTTTATTTGTGAACCTCTAGAGGGTGTGCTATCTTATTGAAATTCACATCCATAGCATGTAAAGAAACAAGCACTAAAATACCGTTTATTATTTATTTAGTTTAAAATAAATGGATTTTTTGGGTTTTTTTCTGCAAACATACTTTTCTCCCACTGTCTGACACAGTGATAATGACAAGAAGTCAAAGCTATGTATTATGGACTCAAAAAGAAAATCTACCAGCAAGCTATTTTTCAGTTGCTTAATTTCTGGTACAGTTTCATCCCTGGTCAGCTGGCACTATCCTAAATTCCAGGACTCGTTTAGGAGATAAATGATTCAAGAATTCCTGAAATATATTCTGGAAATTTTGTCTTGATTTGTGTGGAAAGAGTTTAACTTAAGAACAGGTCACAGTACTTCTTAATCTACTGATACAGGCATAGCTCTTGAAGTAGAACTGATCCCACCTATCCAAAATCATAACATATAGAAGAGAATAACTAGATTGTTTTCATTTTTTTTTTCATATTTTGACTTTACACTTTCAGTTACTTAATCCTGAGCTGTAGGAATTATATTTTTAATGGGAAGTGGTAGTTTAAGTTTATGCCGAATGACATGTCTTGCCTAATGATTGCTTAGAATGGTATTTAACAAACTCACCAACTCTCTCAGACTGCAGAAATTAATGGATTTAGAAACAATGAGATGTGGTCATCTGGCCAAGGATAAATTTAACTGGCTAGTCGGAATGGAACAGTATGCACACAACTCCCACATGGCATCAGTACTTGCTTCAGAGATGAGTCCTTTTCCCTATTCAAAAGTGAAGTAAATTCTCATGCAGTATCCCTTTGGTGAAGAGAACCCATTACATCTAAGAAAATCTTATAAGAGCTCTCAAGACCACAGTGTTGGTGAACATTTCCATGGCATGCAGCATGTTGTACCATGGCTGGAGGTCTATTCAGAGTGGCACGACTCAGGATTCCAAGCAACTGAAGACACAAAAGATTATGCTTACCTGTGGTTACACAGGACATGGAGAAGGCTGAGGTACCTATGCTACCTATGATTATCCATCCTCTTTTTTCTTTATAGCATTTGTTTCAATAAATGGTGTTTAAATGAATATGGAGTCTGAATTCCTTTCTTACCGAGGTCGTGATGAACATCAACACTGGTACATTGCAATAATTTTAAGTCTGATTACTGGATTTGGTCAGCTGCATTCTTGCTTGGTCTACAGCAATGTACATCCATTGTAATGCGGTAGCAAGATGCAAAAGAACAGAAAAAGTCAATGCATAATATACTGTTTGATGGCTCCACATCAAATATGTATTTTTGGCTGTTTTCATATTTTTTTCCCATTACGTGTCAAAAGAAAGTACTTCAAATTAAATTCTTCATATTTTTTTGTCATTGTTAAATGACAGTTTGACCAAATATATGATGGTTATTTATAGATTTGAATGGCTATTAAGGATTCATTTATAAGTTGTGGATAATAACAGCCTTTTGAGAATTAGCCTACAATATTGCCTATGAATATGTATGCATTATTGTAATATTCATTCTTCACAAGGCTTGAGAGAGGGAATGGTACAAATAAAGCACACAGTAAGTACTAAATTCATAAAAGGTTATTTTTGCAATTTCTATGTAAATAGACTGCTCTCTGTGGAGAAAATGTGTGGAACAAGGATGGATGAGGGAATGAAAACTATCTGTTCATGAGTAATATCCTGGGGTCAAAGGCTTTTTAAAGTAATTACCTTCACAGTTTCAGGGCAGCAGTGAGTTCTTGGCTATGTTAATTATAATATTACCATAGACTGGAAATTTGGGTGGTGGGATCTGCTCAAAATTGAGATGGATAAGTCTGCATTTCAATAAATTTCACAGATTCAATTTGGATTTTTATTTCTTGTCCCTTTTTTTGAAGAATAGAGTGGATGATGCATAACCAAGTTCAAATTTATGTATTATTAAGAGGCCCTGAATTTATTTGTTTATGTTTGAATAAGGGGAGTGTAAGTCTACAAGAGAAAATTTTCCCTGAAAAGGTAGTTATTTCTTTTTCTATTAGCCATGTCTAGATGATATATGATCAACAGAAAGTCTTGCCTTAAATTAAAATTACTAGAAGTGGTTAATGTAAATTATACTATTGTGTTTAGGAACTAAATATTGCTTATATTCTTCCCTGTTTGTCATTCAACATTAAAGATACTGATATTTATCGGAAATACTATCACTTTCAATTCCTATGTGCTGAATCTCTTGGAATTACAGGTTCTCAGATTTGACTCTGGCATTGTAGCTTGAATTAGCTCTCCTCATTTTCCAAAACAGAATTGCAACTTTATGCTACTTGTGCTTAAAGAATCTATTGGTAGTTTGTTTGTTCTTTTTAAATCCTATTGCTCCTTGGAAGTCTCAATTCTTCCATTGGACAGCCCTATCTAACTTTTCTCTTCATAAAAACTAGTTTCTGGTCTGTATGTCTTCAGTCAGTCCTCCTAAACCACTTAGCTGACTCCACTTAGCTGTATTCTGAAAATATCTGGCTTTAAAGGGATGCGCTAAGCTGTGTCAATGCTGTGGGATAATCTATTTAAGACTATTTTATAAATGTGGCCATATCACAGTACCATATAAGACTATTATGATGGATGAAACTGAGATTATGAATAAGCTACCAAATTCCAAAATATATAAATCTAGTCAAATGCCATAGGGTAGCTCAGAGGTATTGCTGAAAGATGGAACTATCTGCCAGCTATTTCTATTCTATATTAGGGTGGAAGCAGGGCTATGTTTACATGGCTTTGAGAGACTTCTCCAGTTTCAGTGAGTAAAGAGCATGTTTCATGAATACAGGAGAAATATTTAAAGCCTGAAGGGTTGGAAGATCTGTATTCAGTATTTTAAGAACTTTCTGGCAATATCTTTTATTTACTGGAAATTATTTTTAAGAATGTATGAAAGTACCAGGTGACTGAAAAATTAAGAAGATGATATTCAAAAGAAGTTGAGGGAAAGAACTTGATAACTGTATAGTGAGTAGGTTATCACTGATCATAGACTAGGAAATGAGAAAGCAATAAATTTATTAAAAGAAGTCACATAAATATATAAGAGGCGGACATATAATATACCTGAAATGTTACCCATATGAACATCTTTTTATTGTAAGAGACATGAGAGTTAGAGTATTTGACTGGAACTAGAAAAGAGGAGGAAGAGTATTAATCAAAGTAATTGCATTAACTGCACCTCTGTGTTATGTTTATAATGGTGGGTCTGGAGAAAAATTGGTGTTAGAAGTATTTGCATGTAAAAATTCTTAGCAAAATCTGAGAAGATGGTCAAGAGCTTTGAAGAATTTAATAAAACTTCTGATATGGACAGTACAATGGTAGACAAAATTCCTGGTTGAAAATGGTGAGGCCAGTCATAAATGCTGCTAGGAAAAAACCTTGTAAAATACAAAGCAATGTCTGGGAAAAATCTGTTTATTGTAAGCTCACAATATTTTGTTTTGTTTTGTTTTGCTTTAATGAAGAGATTATTGAGAAATTATTCCAGTGAAAAATTCCATTGCCCAGCAATGGAATGGAGATGAAATTAAGACCACATAGAATTACTGGGAATGTCACTAGTTTTCCTCTGCCTTATTCTGAAAATAAATGGTGCTGTACACCGTCATGTAAAAAGGGCCTAACCAGACAAGCCATTGGTTTGAATAAAAGTAATCCTCCATTCTCATATTCATATAATTATCTTCTCCCTGCCTTTTACCAATATTTTGACTACCTACTTATCTTTTATTATTTCCTTTATTATCTCCTGCTACTTTCTTCACTGTCAGTCTTGAAAAAAATTGAAAATTTTCCTGTAAACTGGGAAAAGGAAAATAACTGAGAAATACACAAAAAAAAAGAATACCCAATACTTTTTACTAGTAATCTTGCCATTCCCAATTATCACAGATGACATATTAATTCAAGGGAATAAAACAAAACCAAATACAAGATAGTTCCCTCTACCAGTTTTACAGGATAGCTACAGAATGCATCTGTCAGGCCATATGGATTTTCTTTCTTCATTAGTTACATGCTATGAACTTAAAAACCTGTAAATATGTTTGAAAAAAGTTTAGATAATATAAACAGATACAATAGCAGGTGTCACCCAAGACACAGCTAATAGCTGTAAAACTACAAGTGCATTAAAATGGCACTCAGTACAGGTAAGTATGAATTATATTGAAAACAAAATCATAAAATATCAGAGCAAAATGCAGAGGAAAATACTTTGTTGATTTAAGTCCACTTAATAGTTCATGTTTCTTCCTAGGCAGAAACAGATTGCACTAATACAGTGAACAAAAGTACTGTTACCAACCTTGTTGCTGTCATTTATCATTTTCAACCATCTGCAAACCACTTAGCCATCTGCCTCTTCAGGTCCATGGATTTAGAAAATGGAAACACAGTAATACAAACATTTAACAAAATTAAATATCTTGAGGAAAAAATATACTTTACATGTAGAATGTCTGTTGGGTTTGATTTGGTTTTTTTAAAATTATTTTTTATCTTAAAAATAATTTCTAGAAGATACACAGTACAACTACTGGAAAAATTCTGTTAGACCTAGCCCTACTACAACAGAAGCAGTGGCTCAGACTCAGCCTGAACTTAGGTTTAGGGTCTGGGTTCAGGAAAAAACAGAGCTGCTTTTGCAAAACAGAGCTGGCATGGCACTATGAAAGGGAAGAGCAGGCTTCCAAAGAGCCCAGGCCATGTGATGTTCTTCTCTGGGACCATGGCTGGGGGCTTGGCTAAAGCACAAGGCACAGATAAGGGTTCGAGTTGGGGTTTAGAGAAAAAGAAAGCCTCTTTTTTCTTGTTGCAAGTTCTCTTGAGCAACTTTTTGACTTGTCCTTATTAGTGCTATTGATCTACTATCTGCAATTCTGTGACCATTTTGTTTATTTATTTGGATAGCATTTTCTATCATGGCAACATTTTTGCTTTAGAGAGCCTGTGCTGTTAGTCTCATGGTTTTTCCTCGTTCTCATGCACTCACGCATTCATATTTTGTTATTTGATGTGATGCATGGGAAGTACGTAACTGTAGTGTATGAGTCATCTTGTCCCTATTTCCTTTACATGTCTTCTTTGTGTTCTTTGCCTTGTTTTAAAGAAACTAAAGCACAATTTTAACTGAGAAAATAATCATAATTTCAATACTTGACAAATGTTATCTAATAATATTGTGAACAGATGCTTAACAGCTGATCAGTGTTAATTCTGATTAACTTCAATCAATGCTAAAAAAATCATAAAGAGTCACAACAAATGGCACATCTGTGCTGCTCTGTATGGAAAGCCTACTGAAGTTGAGGTAAAGCACAACAGCTGCAAATGATCATCATTTTCATAATCTTTATCATTGTCTCTTGCTGTGCTTGTGGGAGCTTGTAATGGTGAATACTCATGTGGGACCACATCTATCCTATCCCAAAGAGAGCACCTGGGAAGAGATATCCCTCTTCTGTTTCCTCTGTCACTCTTTCTCTCTCCCTTCCTCTGTTAATTTTGTGGGTTTGGAGGGTTTTTTGGTGTTGGAGTAACCTTACCATCATCAAGTTGATGTATGCTGTTCGCTATAGTCTTCATTAACAGACCTCTGCACATGAGACTGTTGCAGCCTCCTTTGTGTAGCAGAAGAGAAATGTTCTTCAACAACATTTTCCCCTGGGCAATAGTTAGGTGTTTTCTAAAGGTTAGTACAAAAGTTAGAGTTAGGGTTGGCAAAAAGAATAGAGTGAGTGAGAGTGGAGGTGAAATTGTGTTATTAAAGGAAAGCTTTAAAAGCTTTCCTAAAGGTTTTATTATTATTTCTCATTTATATAGACTTTCACTCATTTTTTCCCTACTTTCAGCCAACTAAAGAGCTTAATTTTTTTTTTCAAGTTTGGTGTAATTTTTCATGTTCTTTAGATAACTGTGATACAGGGGGCTTGGAGCTTTAAGAGCTAATTGCTGATCACAGGTATTGCTAAATCTTGCAGCTGCTTGCTAGATATTGCTTGCTTAACATTTATGCTGGTTTAACATTTACTGTGCTGGACAAGCAGAAAAGAAAGATGTAAGGGAGGTTGCAGGACCATTGATAAAGAGAAGAAACCGTGACCAAAGATCCTGCTTTCAGACCCCAGAACAAGCCCAAGCCAGCAAGGATCAGGCTTTGTGGTTTTGGCCGGGGTAAGCTTACCTGGGACACCTGCCCAGAAGGAGAGCTCAAAGAGAGCCACCAGCATGAAGACCCCTTACTGCGTCCCAGAGACCCCGGCCCCCAACCACCAGGAGGCACTGCGCAAGCGCGAGCATATGGAAATGACTTTTGAGCTCATTATAATACGAAGCGGGGATAGGTTATGAATACGTATAGGCGCATTGTGTAACTTCATACACACGTAGCTGTTTAGAGGATATATACGGAGACAAAGGCTGCTGACGGCGTGCGTGTCTTTGGAGGAGCGATCCCCCATGCGCCCAGCGCTGCAATTATCATACCTACTTTACAACTCACGAGTTGTGGAGCTTTTCCGCGTATCAACTGCTTTTTAAATTCAGCATCTGTTGTCTAGGGGAGAAATAGTATAACATTCACTACAGTATCTCCTATACTCTTCATCTTTCTACAATGGCCTAATCGAATATCTATTAAAAGTAATTTGAAATACAGTGTTGATTTTATGAGTGCATATATAATTTTCTATGCAAAATATTACTGCAGAATCACAGAACTGTAGAATGGGATCTTTAAGATCAGACTATCACATTCATTACCAAAGAAATTTGTGTGACATGTGTGGCCTTTGTTGGATATTTAACATATTAATATCTAACCTATTTAACTAGTAAATTAAATATTACACAGTACTTGATCAAAACTGATTTCTGTTTGGATTTTTAATTCTCTAATGCAGATTAGTTCACTAAAGCACAGAATCCTATGGATAAATCTCAAAAATTGCAGAGGGAACCTTAATTTTCCCTGATATTAGGAGAATCTTTATGATGAAAGACAAATGTGTTCATATGAAATTGTTACCTATATTGTATAACACAAAGTTGTCACTTCAGATTATGCATAACTGGGGTCTCTCTCCTGAAATCATCAGTAAAGAGTAAAACTAACAGAAATTAACTCACTGAACCTTTTATTTTAAAATGATCAGTGATTTCATAACTTGTTTAAAGAAGGCCAGAAAAAAAAAAAAGAAATTATCATCATAACAATAAAAATTATAATAAAAATTTTAAAAGTGTTTTTTTTTGTTTTTTTAAGATATGTTCTTTTAAAAACCTCACAATATCTCTGTAGACACTAGATAATCCAGCATTGTGGTGTTATCATTGCTATTTCATATGAATATTTTGCTTTGTTTTACATACCCAGTCTAAGCATCCATTTACATAAAACTGACTGGTAACTTCCCCATCTGTTAAGGAAATGCAGAGATAATAATAGTAATAACAATAATAATGAGATAACATTGCAGGGATTTATCATTATAACTGAGCATTCTAAAATTCTCCAAACAAAATTACCCCAAACAGTCTATAAACTATTTCTTTTACTTAGCTCTATGTAAGTTCTTTTATATTACTCTAAGCATTCCTGACTATAGTCAATCAGTTTGGTGTGAAAAATAGAGGAGGAAAAAATGGAATGTTACTTTTCTCTATTTTTTTCCTGATCCACTGCTCAAATTTTTGAGGAATGGGAGAAGGAAGAATGGAAATTTCCAAAGATTTATTTCTGACAGCAAAATTTGTTTAATTTGACACCATAGGCATTCTAATACATACGGAACAGTAAAAAATAAAAATTCAAATTCCCTTGAAGAAACAAGTATTTGGGTCCTTTTCTACAGAAAGAATGCTTAGAATCACGCTACTTTCTAATCAACATAATTGATAATTAATGAAGAAATATTACCTAGATATCTCAATGTAAATCTTAACTTCAGTTCAAGGACTCCTGCTTAATACATTCCTGGGTTTTAAAAATGTTCAAAAATTTTGTAGTAAACCTTCTAATCACTTTATTCTCTTTCAGTGTTCTCAGTCAACAAGATGCAGTTGATCTGCAGTGATACATTCCTTTTACACAATCACAGTGGGTAAAGATTTTCCTGATATCTTAAATTATGAAATAGTCTAGATGCACCTCTGGAAGGGATGCCAACAGCAAAGCCACCAGCTGCTTGCAAGTAATTAATTTTTCTCTGATTAGCTTTTTCTCTGTTTTATTTTTCTCCAGATCAATGTTAAACTGTTTATTTTAAATGATCATTTTTATTGAAATTAAATATATTACTTGATATATAAAGTACAAATGAATGGTCTCTGTAATTTTATCCTCTATTTTGTAATGCAACTGTTTTGCACTGAGGACATGAATTAAATGATAAAGTTTCAAATTTCAGAGTTAAACAATTCCGTATCTGTAGCCCTGTCAAGATAGATATTTTTCCTAAGGTACTTTTTACTATAATAACTAAATTATTCTTGTTCTTGGACAGAATTTAGTGGACATCTTTTGACATCCCATAACCCACAACTTTTTGCCTGAAGTACTGCCCTGTTCAATGAATCCCCTTTGCCTTTCCCTCTGTTGTCTCCAGTAGGCTAGTTTTCCAGAAATGAATGCAGAATGTGCCAAATTAATGAGGAAGTACGGTTCTGTTAACCAGGGTGGGACATTTGTTCATGCAATTAGAAATTTTTTCTTCATGATTTTCCACAGCAGACATTTCTTTTGTTTATTTTCTTTCTTAGCACAGACTTAAAAATGCAACTGTCTATGCTCTCTGAACTTTTAAATTTTTCCTCTAAACTTATAAAACACTGTGGGTGGTCAGCACCATTCTTCAGTTGCCACTATGGAAGAAGTCGAGAGGAGATACTGTCATGAAAGTTCAGAGCTTGCAGGATCTTGCCTACATGAAGCAAAACAAAAGATCTATCTTCTCAGAAAACGTTACTCAGTGAAGGAAGATTTTAAAAAAACCAAAACCAAAACAAACAAAAAGACAAACAAACAAACAAAAAACCAAAAAAACCCCCAGCCTTCTGTCTCATAAATTAAAACTGGGGTAATGGTTTACTATGAATCTTTTAATATTTTCTAATTAAAAAATGTATACTTTCGTTATTGTTTAGCTTTTCTGAAAGCAGAGTTTGTTGGCTTTAAAATGTTACAATCCTCCCAGTGTTAAATAAAAATCTTAAGATAGAATATTTGACAAAAGACAATATATTCTTTGAGCTGTGTGTCCTTCCGTCAGTTTACTACTTAGACACCATTAGCAAAGAGCAATCCAGACACTTCCATAACTCCGTGTACCACGTCAGCGTCTGCAGTATATATATGGAGTCTTTCCAGGAAAGGCTTTGTCATCGTGCCACCTGCTGAGTGGGCCTTGGGATTTTACTGCAAGAGCTGATAGATGTGCTCCATACACATTGCAAGGAAGGCATGCGTGGGATTTCCCCAGTGAGGAGCACAAGTGACTCATGATTTCTAACTGATGACTCTTCAGCTGTTCTTCAGTGATGAGATCTGCCAAAAGGTGCATTTGGCTTGGAGAAAAATCAAACAATGAAACAAGCCTCTGTGTTTTGTAAAGTGGTGTATGTGTAGGCTGCTAGTTGAAGAGCAAGTGGTGAAATATATATATTTTTTTTTTTTCACAGGGAGACAAGGAACTCAGCTGCAAGAGAATCCAAATAGAAAACAGGAAAAAGTAACATCTCCAGTCAATAATACGTGGGGGATTTTTACTCTTAGACCTATAAATGCCTCATGAGATAGTTTAACTGCCTCTATTTTGTTTCTAATTTGATTTGACGTAATTACTTCCGGTAAAAATCTTACAGTTTAAATATATTTCCTCAACACTCTTTGCTAATTTATAGGCTGTAAAATGTGGCAAAGTGATTGTGGCTGATTTATCTTCCTGATGACAGCAGCAAGGAAATTTGTATTCCACCTGCACTAACATCAAACCTACGGAATTCTGTGTTGCCCCAAGTTAAATAAGATGTTTTAATAAGACATTGATTACATACAGTGTCAATGTTAAATAAGACAAGAATATCTTCTTCAGACTTCAGATTTTACTGTGTCAGTTGAACCCTAACATTTCCTGTCTTAAGAGAATTATAGAGACAAAGACTCACAGAATGGTGGTGATTAGAAGGAACTTTAAAGATCATCTTGTTCCATCCTCTCTGCCATGGACAGTGACACTTTTCTCTAGACCAGGTTGCTCAGAGCTCCACACAACCTGGCCTTGATCACTTCCAGGGATGAGGCATCCACAATTTCTCTGGGGAACCTGTTCCCATGAAGAACAAATCCTTTGATTTTTTATTATTCTACTCACAATAACATATTTGGAGATTGCCAACCTCCCTCGCTTAGGCATTAGACTCTGTAGAGAATGAATAACGCTATGTAAAGAGAAAAATAATCAAATAACCTTTCTTCTTTTGAGAAAAAATTCCTATTAAAGAACTTCAAGCCCCTCTAATATAACTGACACATTTTTCATACTATGAGCCTCTCTGTTGTTAATACAGAAATAAGAGTCAAAGTTCAACAGCTTAAATAAACAGGAGAAATACATCTCTTCATTCATCTCACAAGCACTATATAAGATTCCCTAGAGGTGGTTTTCTTCGGCCATTTTTGCTGTACATCAGGATTTATTCATATACTGGTCTAATATATTACATAATATATTACATGTGTTATCTTACCTGAATAATTTATTTCAACTAGAAAATTTGAGGAAGAATTTTGGAAATTAATAAATATCCTTATAATATAGCTAGTGTATTTGGCTTCCTACTCTGCCACATTGTGTTTTTATCTAAAAACATTTAAAATTAACGTTACATGGGTTTAAGGCTAGGGTTTTTTTGTTTTGTTCTGTTTTTTTTGCTTGTTTGCTTGTTTTTGTTTTCTTTTTTTCCTGAAAGCAAATGCTGTCAATTATTTAGAAAAGCATTCCATGTAAACTGTGTGGAAGCCACACTCTCTATAGGACTATGTCTAACTTATGTACTTGATTTTCTATAATGTTATCCAGTTTTCACATGCTATCAACTCAAGAGCAAAATAAGAACCCGGATGATGGAAATAGACAGAGGTACATTATAGTCACAATGGTAAAATGACGGGAAAAAAAATTGTCAGTCTGCCATGGTTTGTTTTTGTCTGTTTTTTGGGGTTTTTGGTTTTTTGGTTTTTTTTTCTTCATCTTTTTCTCTTGCCTACTTCTGCAGATTCCCCTAAAGCTTAATGTTGCATGCCTCAAATAAACAAGCAAGTATTCTGCCTGGATGGTATAACAATGAAGGCTATTATTTAGTGAGGCTGAAAAAATAACCCTAAATATTTTTATAATTTCCAAGTATAATTACTAGTGACAGTTTGGAATAACAAGGTGGGAAAGGAAGAGGAATCAAGTATTTAAGCTTTAAGATTTAGTTTTTATTTCTCATTATCTGACTGTTAATGATTCTTAATACACTAAATTAATTTCCTCTGAGTCAAGTCTGTTTTCTTTTTTACTTGTTCTTGGTATTTCAGGGATGATCTCCCCTGTCCTTATCTCAACCCACAAGCTTTTTGTTATATCTCCTCTCCCCTGCCCAGGTGAGGAGTGTAGTGATACAGTGGCTTTGGTGGGCACCTGATATTCACCCAAGGTCAACCCGCCACACATTATTTTCTTGTATGTGCCACATGATGGTGCACTCCCCATCTCAGCAGCAACAAAGGTATCACACTGTGGTGGTGACCTATGATCCCATGCTTTTTAAAGTAATCTTAGCTTTTTCTAACTTTTCTCTTGTTTTCTCTTTCTTTCTCTTTCCCTCTTTTACTATTAAATAAAATTTTATCTTTTTTTGGCATCAACATTTAATCGTCTTTAGTTTTTATCTTGTTTTTTGGGAATATTTCCGACCTTCAAATTTCTTTCCATTTTATTCACAGATTAGTTTTCTTTGCTCTTCTGCGCTTGAACCAGTTTGTAACAGATGTCTGCCACATTTGTAAACCTCCTGTCAACTGGGACCTCCCCAGCTAGACAGGACTGCTGGCAAATTACTGAAAGGGGCTCACTGAGCACTTCTGCCAACTCTCCCAGTACCTCTGGGTGAATTCCATTCAGCCCCACAGCCCTGTGTGTGTCTAAGTGGTGTAGCAGATCAGTGACCATTTCCCCTTGGATTATGGGGGCTTCATTCTGCTCTTCATCTCGATCTTCCAGGTCAGGAGGCCAGGTACTCCAAGAATAGTTGGTCTTACTATAAGAAACTGAGTCAATGATGATATCAAATACCTCAGCATTTTCCTCAGCTTTTGTCACTGGGTTTCCCTGTACATTTAATAAAGGATAGAGATTCTCCTTAGTTCTCTTTCTGTTGTTAATTTATTTACAGAAAGGTTTTTTTTTAATTTTTGCAATAGAAGTCAGATTAAATTCTAATTCTTTAGCCTTTCTAATTTTCTCCCTGCATAATCTTATGACATCTTTCCATTCCTGCTCAATTGCCTTTCCTTGGGTTCTTCCCAGGAAATGGTCAAACAAAGTAGATAGCAAGTTAAATGCCTTTACCCTTAATTTACTCTTTTTTCCTTCCCACTTTGCTCCACTTTTTCAAGGTGGAAAGAGAGGGGCACAATTACAGATGAAGAAGTAACTTAAAATGTCATGACAAGGGAGACAACTATTCACTTGTCATATTAATCATGAAGTGTGAATGAGAAAGAATTAATAGAGCTCATCTAATCCAGTATAAAAATTTGTTTCCTCATTTTGAGAAAACAAACTATGTGACTGCACTCAGCAACCTTTTCCCTGACTTCTTATCTACCTGAATGCCCTATCATTCCTCTGTGACTTCTACAGAAACATAGGAAAAAAATAGTTGGAAGGATCATTTGGAAGTCACCTAGACTAACACATATAAACTAGGATAGTTAAATGAAGTTGCTTACGGATGTGTCCAGTTGATTTCTGAATTACCTCCAGAGATGGAGGCAGCCACCTCTGTGGGCAGCCTTTAAGTGTATTTGATCATCCCTGTAGTAAAAATATCACCCAAATGAATGGATTTCCTTTTATAATAAAAATTGACCATATTTGTAGTGGATGAGGGAAGAGTACTAATGTAATTTATCTTAACTTTACTAAGTTCTTTAAAGTGTCCCAAAATATTCCTGTATCTAAGTTAAGACATTATAGTTTGAATGGGTGGATAAATATATGAATAAAAAAATTGTTTGGGAGGTCAGGATCAAATGAGAGTGTTTACCCTTACCAAGGGGTCTGGTGGTGTTCCTCATAGGTCCATTCAGGAACCTGTCCTGTTTAATATCCATATCAGTGATCCAAAGGAGCTGACGGAATTCTCAGTAAATTTGCAAATGACTATGTGTGAGTGAAAGATCAGCCAATACTGCTGATGGCAGTGCTGCCATCCAAAGGAATCTGATAAATAATTACAGGAACTTTATGTAATTCATCAAGAGTAAACAGGATATCTTGCGCCTGGAAAAGGCATTCCTCTGGCTACAGTACAGCTACTCTGGAGCTAGCAGCAGGGGAAAAAATGTTCTCCTGAAAAACCTCTGTGAGTTGCAGCAAGCAGCAAGCTGATTATGAGCCATCAGTGTGCTCCACAGCAGAGGGCCAAAGGAATCGTGGCCTGAGTTAACAGTAATACATGCAGCGGAATGAATTTCCTTTTTATTCAACATCTGTTAGACATCACCTAGAATGCTGCAGCCAGTTTAGAGACTTCCAAGGCAAGAAAGATGTTGATAAATTGGCTTGGCCACAAAGAAGTTTGAGGGCTACAAAATTTGTTTTGTGAGGATTCAGAGAATTGAATTCATTTAGCCTAGAGAAAAGGAAATTTTACAAGGAGGACTTAATGCCAGTCATCCAAATACCTGCAAAGATGGCCTCAAGCAGACAGAGTCAAAGATTTTGCAGCAATACAAATTCTTGTCAAGAAGACAAGAAACAACAGCCAAAATTCATGAGTGACTCCACCTTTTCCCCAGTGAGGACAGGAATGAAAAGAGGTTTAAAGAAAAGTTGTGCAGTTTCCATTCATTGAGGTTTGTAAAACCCAATTGGATGGTTACCTGAGAAACCTTAGATAAAGCTCCTGAGGTTCCTTCCAGCCCCAATTACTCTATGATAATATTATTCTGTGATTCTCTGATTGAGAATGAGCTATTTCAACAGTCTGAAATTTTTTCCTACTCAATTGTAATATTCCTGGCTATGATAACTGCAGTTTTCCATTATTGCACAATAGTTAAGAAAAGTCTTAACCTGAAGTTTTAAAAATTGATTAGAAAGAAATACTGAGAGTTTTATATGTACATTTTAGTTCTGAGAACTTACAATTTTGTTTCTATATCTAACATGATTTATACAGACTCATCTTCTCAAGAG
This sequence comes from Picathartes gymnocephalus, assembly GCA_013390045.1. NCBI lineage: Eukaryota > Metazoa > Chordata > Aves > Passeriformes > Picathartidae > Picathartes > Picathartes gymnocephalus. The sequence goes on from WEKY01014483.1 coordinate 21,994, forward strand.
AGACTATTTTCACAAAACCATTTTTTTCCCCCGAAGAATTTGTTGCTCTGTCAAAACACAAATATTTCACATAGGCAGTTTAAATGCCAGCACAATGCTGCCAGAAACCTTTTAGCTTTATTTAGTACGTAAAGAGTCTCAGCACCCAGAGTAGAAGTCAAGGTCTGGAAGTATTTGTGGACAGCCAGCATTCTCAGGAGAGTAATATGCAGATAGTGATTCTAGCTGGGCACATATCTCCTCTTAAACTATAAAAAAACCTCTGAAATTTCAAAGCTGCCACAGAATGGAACTGTTTTCTTACTGACTTCCATGCACCTTTTTATGACAAGGAAGCAGAACTGACAATCTGTTTTCCTTTATGATCGACATTATTGTATTGCTTACAACTGCTATATTGATGTCCTAGAATTCTTTAATATTGTTCACATTGCACAACAGCATTGAATCATAGAATTGTTTAGGTTGGAAAGATCCTTAAGGTCATCAAGTCCAACAGCATATGTATCATCTGTTCACTCTCTCGTGTCTCAGCTAGGGAGACACTTGGCTGATAATGCTCTTTTTTAATCTTTCTTTCAGGTTTTTCATCTTTTGTGCTTACTAAGGAAGCAGCAGTTAAAAGCACTGGAAAGAAGAAAATGGTCTATCATTAAGCACCATATTCTGCCAATTTAATATATGGAGAGGAAGAAAATTTTGTTTTGTTTTCTGGTAACATAGTCCTTAAGAATGCATGTAGCACATTACTTTCTCTTGCATCATATTTCTGCACTGTGTATCTTTTGTATCTTTCTAAAATCTAAGTTTAGTTGGGAAAATAAAGTTAGCTTTGTCAGGGTCATGACATCCCACATAGGCAGGTATCCAGGTCTTACCCTTAGCTGTAACAAGAATGATGATAAAGGACAGAGTGTCATGTACCTGGCTACTTTTGTTGTGGTATAATGAAACTACTAAAATTTTTGGAATGGAAGAATAGAGTTAAAGCATGAATAATAGAATAATGCTACTACACTAAAAGTATTATTAAAAGTTTTTAGGATTTTTTAAAATATGAGGCTAGTAATTATTCAGATTGCTGTAGATGTCTATTAAAGTTATGGCATTTGTTACGGTACCTTTTTCTATTATTATTTAACATGAAACATATGTTACTTCAGACATTGGATACTCATTACTGTTATGGATCAATATATGGCAAATATACTATAATTTGAAGCAATAAATATTTTATGAAGACCCTCTACTTGCAAAATTAACTTAGTCACGTGACTTTAAAATGTGTATATATAAAAATTTATTGGATAATAATATTGGATATTATTTATTAGGTTATATGCAATATATATATAACCTACACATTGCATATACTTCCTATGCTTTGTAGAGTAGTATACTAGTTATAAATAATATATTTATATAGTATATAGTCTATATTGTATATATTTTGGCTTTCCATTAAAGAGAATAAGGAAAATCTCACCACAAGGGGCTTGATTTTAAATTAGATATGTGCATGGATATATCTGGTTTATTATTTGTTGTATAGTATCCATATACTCTGTGTACACATAAATATACATCCAGCATATATAAATATATGCTCACCAGTATCTTCTGGATCCTTAGGAATGATATGGCTCTTCAACTATCAACTCCTTATTTTCCTTAATTGCTTTTGTCACTGTACATGATTCTCTGGAGCCCATGGCTGTGGTGAGGACAGTTGCCTGCTCTCATGAATTTTACTTGTGCTATTCTCAGAAAGAAATTGACAATTTATCTTAGCTCATTCATATGTGGTATCAATTTCTTTATTGACAGGAAAGATCTGTACACCAGGCCAATTATATTAATTTTGCTTTTTACTAATGACAAAATCCACCATCATTTTATTTTAAATTACAGGCATGACTGATGTGGCACGACTTGCCTTTTTAGGTGTGGTTAGAGATAATCTATATCACATTGACATGGCTTCAGAATACAGAAATTATATATAATTCTATACTTAGAAATGTGAACATTCAACTAGAGCACGAAGTACTGGACACTAGTTAATGCAGCGGCGCGGGCCGGTGGTAAATTGCCACTACCTTCTGAAAGCGTCTCCACAGGGAGGACGCTCCAGCAGGCACACAGCAACCACGCAGCACTTGAACACCACTAAGCGATGGAGAGCCAAAACGGTGGAGAGCAGGAAGGGTCTTCGTATGGGTTTCCAGTGGCGTTTATTAACAGAGGTGGATGTCAACGCCTGTATAGTGGTGGACATCAACGCCTATCCACACACTGACAGGATCCAGGGACAAAGACGAGGGAAAGTGGAGGGTCCAGGGTTATATATGGGTACCAGGGGGTGGAGCCAAGCTGCAAGGACAAATCAACGGAAGGTAGGGATGGGAAAAAGGGTTGCAGTGGCCAACAAGGAACAGTCAAGGTAAACAAACAGGGGTATACACCAAAGGGGGTACAAAATACAAAGAACTTAGAACTTGGACATATATGGTTAATAGGGGGTGGGACTGCCAACAGGCCAACAGCCAATGGGGGTACAGGGTACAAAGAACTTACTAGAGTTTAGATGTATATGGTTAACAGAGGGTGTGGAGCTGGGGTAGATTGACAGGTTGTCATAGGACTTCCATGGGAGAAGCCAAAGTCTAGGGGGCATCCTTCCAGGGCATCCTAACAGGCCCACAGGCATCCACAAGTTAATGTGGTTTTTACCTTAAAATGCATGTATAGTTCCTTTGCTGGTGTTACCTTCTCTTCAGCCTGTTTTGCCGCTAGGGCATTTTCTACAAGTGTGTTCTCGATGTACTCTAGACAAAATGTGTTTTGACCTAATCAGCTTAATCTGGCTGCTTTAGCATGACTTGGTATGCAGCAAAGTATGGAACACAGACAAATATTCACTGGATAATTACTGTGATATATGTCTTAAACAATTTTTCATAAAATGATGGGACCCTCATTTCAGAACTATTGCTACACATACTTCTAGTTCAGCAAATCAGGATATTATGTTGTCTTTGTTTCAGAAACAAGAAGATAATTAATGGGAACACAGCTACTTCACTGAATTTTTTTTTGTGTAATCAAACATTAATTTAATATTGGTTCTGCATAATAGATGACATTAAAATTATTCAAAATTATTTTCCTGAGCTATTACTTATTGCACTTATTTTACTACAGAAGGAAACCAAAAGATGAATAATTTTTTGATTGTCTTAGCTGTCCTTAACTTAGGACACTAGGACATAGTGAATGATGAAAAAATGATCAGGCAGTGGGAGACAGTCTGAAACTAAGTGAAGAAATGACAGGCCTTCATTTGTTTCACATCTGGGATCACAAAAAGATTATAGAAAATAAATATTCAGAACAGGAATCTTAAAATCTAATTGCATTCCTAAACATTGTATCATGCTTGCCTCCTGTGAACACTCTTTTGTAGAATAAATTATTTCATAGAGAAAGACAGAAAAGAAGGTGGAGTAATATGTTTATTTGCTAACAGTAATACAGTAATACAGATTACCAGAAAATCAACCTAGTGCATCTTTCTCCATCATATTTAACTGAACTTTTGGCAACCAAATCAAAATTAAATCACAGAAACACAGAAATTAAAGGAAAGTTGGGGATTTGGAGAGATGCTAAGTAGATTTTCTGATGTACCATGAAAGGCTAGTAAGACTACAAGCAATGTGTGTAAGACGAGCTCTGGAACTTGGTGGCTGAATTTACCATTGCTTAAGTAGTCATCCAGGCTCTTCATGTACCTATATCATTCCCCACTGAAAATCTGAAATTATAAAATATTTTAATAAATTAATCTAACAAAGACTGTGGGGCTTTAATATAACAAATGATATAAGGCATATTTTTCTCCAACACTCATAGACTTAATAGCTTAATGACTTGGCTGCAGGATCCCTTTACTTCCCATTAGCTCTCCATAGGAAGCTATAAGATTTGCAGCCATTAAATTGTTTCATTGACAAGAAGAGCTTGTTCTACTTTTGTCAAAGTATTCCTCCAGACTAAGACGTCTTCATATCAATGGCAGTTCAGTTTCACAAACCAAAGTAAAATATGGGATTTTAAGATCAATTTTATGATGATTCTGAGAAGTTCTACTAGAACTGCTATTTTGGTGAGTGTAGTTGAAACTGTGTAGTTTCCAGATTCCTGTAACGAACCAGATCATAGTGTGACCTAATGGGATGTACTGGACAAGATTGGTCTTGACATGCAGATAGTGTAGAAATAAAAGGGTTCAATGTTATAGAATCTTAAATGAAGTTTTAAACCTCAGTCTATAGTATTGGAGAAGCTGTCAATCTTGAAGACTCACAGAGTTACAGGACAATTTCTATTCATGCACATTTTCTCTGTGCACTGTGTTTGTTTGAATAATGTAGCCAAAGATCTTCTATTCAGCCACCTTCCCAAGAAAAACAAAAACAGTGAGTAGACTGTGCCGACAACCTCCAATGAAGTAACCAAAACCTGGAATTCCATCTGCCATTGAAAATTGACCACTCTGCTACTATAAAATCAAACAGTTCACATATAATTTATAAGTCAAACATGTCAGAAATGACAATAAAAAAATAAACAACGAGAACTCACCCCTAAAAACACCGCCCCAAAGAAAAAGCCAAAAACAAACAAACCAACAAACAAACAAATCCAATGTACAAAACCAAAGCAAAAAACTTACCAAACTCCAAATTCATCCTATTATGAATAGTACATTTGCTATAACAATGAAGTCAGTATAATTCTTGAAAAGTGCAAGCTGGGTATATTAGCTAAGCTAATTAACATAATTGTGGAACTAATTTCATGTAAGTTTTATTACTTTTATATGTTGAAACATATGATGCATAAACAAAAATAGAAGAGTTTAACTTCATATTCTAGTTTGGCTACTGTGAAACAGGATTTTTTTTGTGTTTTGCAGAGTGAACCAATTTGCTCTAGAACACCACCTCCTTCCCCTCGAAAACATAATCCTCATGCTTTTTCACACTGACTTCATGCTTATTTCTCTAATGCATTTAACAACACAATTTTCAGCAGTTTCAACATGGACCTGAGTTGGCATTTTTAATTTATATAGAGCATCAGATTCACAAATGAAGTTTAAACTATTCCCCCACGCCCAGTTATTCTACGACGAGCATTTCAGACCAGGATTTGCCATCCACTTTCCATGTTTGTAAGTAAAAAGGGTCGTTAAAAGGCATTGCAATATTATAGTAATATAATTAACATCCCTCCTTCCAGTTCAATGTCATTAAAAGAATCCCTAGGGCTTTTTAGTGCCAGAAAATATTGTATGCACTGGTACTACCTGTTAATATGTCCTGCATATTTCTGAGAAAAGGTAGCAAAGTAACATACAAAGTAGGCTATATGCAACCTTGAGGAATGCTAAATTTTTCTAAATTACTGTTTTCCTTAAATTTTCTTTTTTGTGCTTTCCACTGGGTTGACAATGGTAGGCCTATTTTTCTGTAAAACTGCTTCTTCAAGTAAAACCAAAAATTAGTTTTAGAAAAAAAAAATCTTTAAACATTGTGCTCATCAATTATTTTTGAAAGTAATCTAAATCTTACAACTTCACCTAAAATTTGCAGAAAGATTCAGAAAAACTAATATGATTTTAAGGCCCACAAGAATACCAATTTGGTATTTTTCCCGTATTAATTTGGTTATTTTCCCGTCCTCCCAACTTAAAAAAGTTTAAAGCTCATCTTCCAAAGAAGAGACATGATTAAAAAAAGCAATTGTCTGGTTTTATTTTGTTTACATTGCACTGAAAATTTACATCATACTTTTACAAATCCTTTTTCATAAAAATATACTTCTTTACAAAAGTGTATGCATTAATATAAGAGGAGTAGCCAGTTGCAGAAGAAACATTTTAAACGATCTCAAATGTATTAACCTTAACATTAATGAATGAATAATAGTTATTGCAGTCATTTGAATAAACAAGAATAAATAACAACCAATGGTATAAAATATAAAACAGCATCCTTTTAGTAGAATACAGTTTGACAGAGTTGTATGAATATTCAAAACAAAGTGTTGTAAAATGATTTATAAGAAATTCATCAAACATTATAGAAATCCAAGCAGCAATCCTGGGTACAATGATTTTTGGTAGGCACTCTCTATTACGGTAATAAAAAGGTTATTTTCACAGAATTATTAATGTCTGAAAGGGACAATAACAGATAATTCACACTGGCTAACACACAGCATTTGTGAGTCATGCTATGAATGGAAGACAATGACCTACATCAAATAAATTACTGAGTTCCTTCTGAATAATTCTCATATGAAATAACTGTAAAACTAAAAATTTCATTTCCTTAGAAGTGATTCTGGAATGTCTAAAACTTGTATTTGAGGGCTGTGGAATCTGAATTGACCTTAAATGAATGGATTGTCCCTAATAAAATCATGGCTTTATATATATATACCGATTTTGTTTTCATTGCACTATGGTAATATATTCAATTTTAAATGAGCTGTAAGGATTTGTTTCCATAGAGTACGGAATATATAGATAAAACAGATGTGAAAACACAGTATTTCCAAATTATAACTCTGTGTTGCCTTGAAGATCTGATTCAAAGCTCATTGAAGTCTCTTAGATTCCATCAATTTCAATGAGATCGCATCATGGTTTGTGCATGCATTTTGTCAGAATGCTGAAGGAACAAACAGGTGGGATATGGCCTAGTTTTAAGTAACATGGACTGAAAAACAGACTCTTATTTTTGATATAGGGATTTAATTACTAATATTACTGTAAACTGCACTTTTTAATAGGAAATATTAAATTATGTTTTAATGTTTGAAACAAATGTAAGATGGTCACTCCTGAATGTTCTTCAACATCAAAGGAACATAGTCACATATAAAGCTCAATTCATATTAGATTCTTCATTGTAAAATTTGTCTAGATATATGATTGACAAAAGAAATATATAAACATTACAATTTGTGGATATTGTTATAGAAACGGAGAAAACAAGCTTAACTTGGAACATGAAAATGAAGCAAAATGTGAAGCAGGGAAGAAAATTCATTTTATAAGAGCATAAAATTTTAATTTTTTTTCTGTGATATGAAAAGATTAAGTTATACTTGCTGATTTCTAAATACTACATTCTGGACTTAGAAATTCAACTGTTTTGAGAAAAATAAAATACGTAATGGGCTGAAAAAGGAAAAATGACACAAACTCATGAGAAAAACGTAGCATATGCCTGTTAAAGAGAAATCAGTGACCTATTGTCTGCAGTAAGTATAGCTCTTATATTCTACCTAAATCTTTTTTTTTCTTAACCCAGTCCCTCTATTATAATTTTTATAAAGCACAGAATACTGATAGTGGATGCTCCTCCAATATATGCAAATATGTTTTATGTTTTAGAATAACCTCCTTTTTTAAAAAAGCAAATAAACTGTGAGTAGCACTCATGGAGTGCAGCAAAATTTTTTAAAACTCTCCGTGGCATACACAAAGAATTCTGATCCAGTTTATGAAAAACAAAATCAAAACAAAACAACTACAACCCAGACTTGCCTATTGTCCTCAGGAAAGGTGACCCACTAGATTCTGAAAAGTGTGCTTTAATTTTTTTTCATTTCCTTTTTTTTTTTTTTTAATCAGTGAACTGTGTGTGCACTGTGTTGTGTGTCAATTTCCAGACATTGAAGACAAATCATTACCACATTATACCATTGTGCAAACAGTGTTCAAGTTGGGGTCAAATCGTACTGCTTTCCCTTCCACCGACTTTGCATTTGTGTCATACATGGGGTTTTCAAAAGCAGCTTGTCCATTATTATTTTCATGTACAGAGCATCCTGTGTACTGTGTTTTAGGTGCAGTCCTGTAGAAGAAAGACAGAACATTTGTAACTGCAGTTTTCCTCACTGACTTAACATGGTTTAAGAATCAGAAGAGAATTTAGCTCTCAATTCCAGTTATAGGAGCTAAATATGACATCTTGATTTTTTTTACAATATTTATGCTAAGAATCAGTACAGGTTTATTGGAGTTTAAGGGCTTTATGATTCCTTGAAAATGATGTTCACTTAGAAACTTAGTTAACAACCTTAGAAGAGGCTATCCATTGTTATTGTATACATTATCCATTATTCAAATTGTTATCCATTCCACTTGGATGATCAGATCATAAAGAGTACAACAAAATCTTGTAAAGACACAATAATTCCCCAGTCAGGTGATTGAGGTTTTCTTTTTCCCTTTGGAGACTCAGCAAATTTACCAAGAATAAGTTTATAGCTGAAATGCCCTCTTTTCCACTAAATAACTCAAAATATCAGAGTTCAAACCCTTAAAAGTTATTGATCTATATTGCTATACAAAATGCATACTATATTGTAAGTCATCAATATAAAACACCAAGACAAGTGCTAACAGCAATAAAGCTAATAGCAAATACATAAAAATTACATGGGCTATTTTTCATATGCTGAAGCAGTTGAAAACAAGTAGTACTAATTAAAAATGATGGTACATGGTTTAAACTAATGTTATCCTGTAACGTATATTACTAGTATTATTGTTAGTCTATCAGATGTAAATCACCATTTTGGCAGTTAGTATGCAAATATTTGTCTTGGCATTAAAGTAATTAAGGTTTCTTTAGCCATCAAATGCTTTAAAGCGACCCAAATTCCAAAGAATTAATACTGGTCTTGGTAACATGAACTGTTGAACTGTAAACTGCTGAACTTAGACTAATGAAACTGAAAACACTGGTGGCTGTTTCACATAATTGCATATGAGCTATTAATTTCAGATGCAGAAACAGTTCCACAATGTAATCTCTTGATGACATAATGTTTGCATATACTTGTATGCAAATAAACTGGTCAGGCATTAAGGTAAATTACTCAGGATATGACGCGATTCTGTCACATGCAGAAAAGAATAAAGGCAACTTATGGTAAATACGCACAAAATCTACCAATTATATTATTCAGTATATGCCAATAATTTAAAGCATCTATTTTATCATAAAGAACTAAATTTATAAAATTTTAAATAGGTAGGAATGAAAGCATAGTGCCGTATAATAACTCAGTTATTATACCAGATCTTAATAGATGTAGGAAGAATTGTTTACATGCACATTTTGCAAAGCCTTTCTTGTTTTACAGAAAACTTAACTTACACTAGCTAAAACTGAAGACAGAAAAAATCACCAACACTTAGAGGCATAGAGGAATTCTGTATATATAATTTGTACTTACCTTTGTTTATAAAGATAAAAGCCAAAACCAGCAAATATAAGGGCAAAGAAAGGCACAAGGATAGCAATGGCCACTGAACTACTATTGGTACCATGTGGTTGATTAGAAGAATTTGAACCCTCAGACACATTAAGACCTAAAAAAACAATAAGAAAAAACAAGGAATATCATATACGTGTCTGTTATCAGCAGCACATACTACTCCAGAATTTCTGGAATTCAATAACACCTTGTTACTGGGTCATCATCATGTGTTCTGCTGCATACATACAGCTATATGCTGAGGCCACCTGGAATTTTAATATGTATCACATTCTGATTAATATGTGGATGCCACATGTTGGCAGAACAGTACACCTATTGTGGTACAGTAAATATCTTACAACATAATTCTACATGGAATTCAACTTTTGTGTGTAGTGAAAACATATTACTGTACTGTGATACAAAAAGTCAAATTTATAATAATTCATATGTTAGATTTATTATATTACTGGTTGTAGTTGTATATTTCAGTAATTGAGAAATATTACGTATATAAAACCCAAACATACTATCAAGGAAAAGGTCAATCACCTGAAAAGGCAAATTGAAAACTCATTACTTCCTTAGGTGCTGCTATTCATACACAGAGTGGAAGAGATAGGAACAAGTTTGAACAGCTAAAGCCAGATATTGATGAAAAAATAGAAATATGACCTCCTGCATGGCTGAAGAATACATTATCTACATTATCTACACAGACAATTTATACACCTTTTAAATGTGAAGAAGGGTTAAAACAATGACCTACACATTATAGAAAAAATTATTTACAGAAAGAGTGTTTGGGGATTGGAATGGGCTTCCCCAGGAAGTGAAGGAGTACTGTCCCCGGAGATGTTTAAAGAAAGATAGGATGGGGCACTCAGTGCCATGTCTTAGTTGATAAGGTAATGTAAGGTCATAGGTTGGACTTGATGATCTCCAAGGTCTTTTCCAAACTAGTTGATTCTGTGATTCTGTAATGCATCTTCAAAGTTAATTGTCAGGATTTTAACTGGATCTTTTAAGAATTGCTTAGGTCATAATGTTTTCTGACTTTCTTGACCGTATAAGACAATATATGGAAATTTTAAAAAAAAAAAAAAAAAAAAAAAAAAACCCAAACAACACTT
>WEKY01014483.1:32481-44314 GCA_013390045.1 Picathartes gymnocephalus
AAAAAAAAAGACCCCAAACAACCTTCTAGACTGTGAGCAAAATCGTGTGGGAACAACAATCAAAACATTTTATTTCAGAGAAGCTAATTTTGTGTTTGTGTACATTAAATAATGAAGCGGTAAGCATGTTAAACAAAATCTGTTCAAAGACTCTGAATCTCTAGAGCAATATTATTGACTATATCAGCTACAATTAAATCTTGTATAGAATTTGACTCTGAATCATTCTTTTTCTCTAAGTTATACACCAATAAAAAGTATCTTCAATATATTACAGAAAAGAATCTCAAACATATCATCCAAAAATCAAATTAAGAAATATAATTTTCACAATAATCTAAAACAATTTGCCAAGGCAGCTTTGCATTTTAGTTTTTCTTAAATGACTTTCAAATATTTTTAAGAATTTAATAAGAGGAAATAACTTCTTATATCCATTTAAAGAAAATATTTATTGATAAAGATATTTCTAAAAAATTCTTGCAAAGTAATTTGCATATGAAATTACAGTGAAAAACAAGATCCCAAACAGTGTATTTTACTGAGACTTAGAACTGTGAAAAGAGAAAAATTTGACTTTACATTCCTTCCTTCCAGCACATTTAAGAATTAAAGAATTTTCTGATTTTACTTAAAAAAATAAGAATGGATAATAGTTTGTGTCTGAAAGAACATAATTTTCCATCCACATATAGGAATTTTACCTGAAGGTAAGCACTCTATCTAAACAGCCATTATATAAGTGAAAAAGAAGTCCTCTTCTAAGGCATTCCCAACAGTATTTTATCATTCAAAATTCAGTATTATCTAAATTTAAACTCTCAAGGAAGGAGAAATATCACAGTTCTTAAGACAACATTAGAAAAGAAAATGAAATTCTTTTCTTAAATAGCCCAACAAAATGTTGTCACCAGGGCTCTGTTACCAAAGCTCTCTTAGTATAGAAACAAAAAGGTAATTTTTAGGAAATAAACTCTTACCAAGTAAGGCTTTTTCTTCCTAACAGTAATATAAGTATTTATCTGCAAATATTTAGCAGTTTCCCTCTTCTGACAAATGTTTAGTTGAAATGGTGTTTCAGCACCATACAAAAGAAATCAGTTTATCAAAGCATTCTACAACATGGGTTTTCTAGATTGGTATTACTGTATGAAACTAAATGCATTTTATACATAATTGGATACAAAACATTGCTCAAATTATTACAAAGGAATATGTATACTAAGCAATAGATTGCAAGTCAACTACAGCTCCTTACAAGTTATTTATAACTACACTTAAATGACAGCTTAAAGATATTAATATCTCAATATTCTATAAAATGTCAATTCTGTTAACAACCTGCAGATACCCTCATACTACTGCATATAATAAAACAGGATATGGAACAATGAACTAGCAAAGAATTAGAATTTGTTGAATACCTATTCTTTGAAGCCCAAATTGTCCATAATCTTTACCCTGGATGAATCCTTGAAAAACATATGTTGCTCCATCAGGTTCAGCAGAAACCTGTAAACAAAAAGTACTTTGAATTAAATGGGGAAAAGTTTGTTGCAAGTTACATGTATCTATTTGAAAAGGAGCTATTCTTTCTACATCCTAATATGCTTGACTGGTAGCTGTTATTCCCCACTATAAACACCTTCTTTTTCTAGGAAATTTATGTATAAAGTTCAAAAGAAAAGACAGGACTGTTATAGGCACAACTTAGACACGGTGGTTTATGGTCACATATTATACCTTATGCTACCTTTAACTGTATTTTTATAAAACCACTAAGACCTAAAGTTTCTGGTAGTTCAAATATCAGTATTTCTAAGCTCTTATATATTTCATAATTTTCTGTTTTGTTTAGGAAGTAGATTGAAAAAGTTGTATTGCATATAATCCTAAGGATGCAAGTATTAAGGTTTTAATAGCTAGTTTTAAACTAAATTTAAAAAGACCTCAAATTACTGGAAGTTCTTTTGATTTTTCTCAGTGCCTATCCCAATAAGTACTTAATTATACAGCCATGGACCAGAAGAATATTGAATAAAGCTTTGGTACAAGGGCAAATATGCTAGTATAAACTAAAAGGTTTGTGAGGAGGGAGGGGATGGTTGTGATCCTATGATTATCTATCACAGTAAGTACAGTCTAAAGTAGTGCACTGTATACAACTCGACAGATACTTGCTTCTAAGAATAGTTATTAGGTTTAAAGTCAGTGTTTTCTAGGTAGGTTCCTTCAAGCCTTTCCCTTAAGCTTTTCTTTCTCAAGACAAGTATGTCTTCAGCAGTGACCCGAAGCTATGTTTTCACTGAAGACCGGGTACGTTTCTTAGGTGAAGTTTTTACTTTGGGCTAAAGCAGCCTCTTTGTGCTATTCCAATACTCAAAGGAAAAAAAAAAAGGTCAAGAAAGAACAGTATGTAAATAGCATATGGAATGTAGGGAGTATACTGTCTACTTTTGTATATTTAGAAGTCTGAAAGTAAATTCCTTGCTTTTGCTATCTCAGGAGCATATTCGTGAAGCGTAAAATTTGTACAAGCCAAGAGAATTAAGCCTTTTTACTAGTACATGTATTGCTTTATGAGTTTAGTTTAAGGTTTTCATTCTGCACCTTTAAAAAATTATTGTTCAACCAGTGCCACTTGTGATAAAAATATAAATTTGTGCACAATTCAATGTACACTTCTTTTCTTTTGGCATGTGCACACATAGTGGTGTCCCTGTAGTGCTTAACCAATAGATGAAACATAAGAAAATAGACAAATTCCTTGAAAAATTATATGGCGTAGTAAGGATGTATGAGTGTTTATCCTCATCCAAATAATTTTAGGCTCTTTATTTTCTAAAAAATCTATTTTTTTCTCTATCTATTCTTCTCCTTTACCTCTTCTCCACTCAGTTATATGCTCTCTTCCTCTCTGTTTTAAAGAATAAANTAATCACTTCCCAGAAACCTGGACTATTAAACCTTCTCCTTTACCTCTTCTCCAGTCAGTTATATGCTCTCTTCCTCTCTGTTTTAAAGAATAAACTTGGACCCGGAACCTCAAGGGGCCTAATGCTAAATTGGACTAAACTATTTTGTTTTCCACATACATGTGACAGTTCATATTTTTCAAGGTATTTCTAAAAATATCACCAAAAAGTAAAACATGCAGTCTGATATAATGGTCAAAATTGTTATTGTATTAATATAATATAATATTATTATAAATTGATTTTATGTTTATTTATGATAAAATTGTTAAATATATTGGAATAAAGAGACAACGAGAAAGGCTTCTGGACTAACACACATTATAGTTTTGCCTACACTCTACGACTGTTCCCACATTTTCCCTCAGATTGGTCTCCTGCATTTTACAAGAAAATTTTCATGTAATTTAATGAATCAGCCTTGCTAACAAGATTCCATTTGATATGTCTCAGGATTTTTTGGGTGCAAAAACCAGCATGATTTCAATCATACAAAAATAAAAAAATTCCCTCTCTTTCATAGCAGAAATATACTCACAAAACCATCCATAGCCCATTTTTCCTCTTTCAACTTGCTTGCAGATGTATGGGAGGGTGCTTTAATGAGATATATGTGGAGCATTAGCCGAGCTTCCTGGCTTTTATACACTCCTGTAGAACATAGTTTTAAAAATTCATATTTGTGTTGACTAGAAAAATAATGTAATCTTTGAGAATAAACACATCTTCTCTTGTCTTAAAGGGGAAAAGCAGGAAGAATAGGTACCAATTGTCAACATTGTTTGTTTAGAAAGTTGCACTCTATTTTGAAATTATTTCAATAATAAGATTTCAGTAGAAACCGTTTTTAGCTTAGCCTGTAGAAAGAAGGGAAACTCCATACATACAGCTGTTACTTCAAGCCTTAGGCAGAACATTGACAGCAATCTGATTTGAAATGGAAAAAATATTGTTCTGAATCAGGAAGAGTGTATTTAAACTTCACATCCCTACTTTCAATATATATAGTTTAGTCATTATATAGAAAATAGTAATATAGTCATTATATAGTAATAGGAAGATTCACACACAAATTCTATTCCAAAAGTTGCTGCTAAATTAAAAAATAATAAATTGAAAATATTTTTTAAAATTGGATTCTTCTTCATCAGTTAGTATGGTCTGTTACAAGACAGTTTCTTCCATAGAATGAGAAAACTTGTATGCAACCTTATTTAGTTTGTAGACATAATTATTGACTCATTCTTGTTCCTGCAGAATAATTATTTAGAACCCAAATATCATTATTTGTTAATTTGGAAATGAAAATAAAATACCACAATATGTTTAGTGATTTCATCTTCCATGGGCAATGATTCCTAATTCATGTTTCTTGTGTACATGCCTAAATTGAAAAAACAAAAGTCTTCTCCACATTAAGAATTCGTGACTGCCCTACAGGAGGTATCATTACATATAAATAATCTCTCAGCTAATGAGAAGACTTACTTTCATGCTAACACTGCACTGAGCTCAAATGAATGAGCCTTGGCAAGATGGGTTTATTCCATGTATAAGTGCAGCAAGCACAGGTGTCAAAATAAAAAGAAGTAAAAATAGATGCATCAAATGATGGAATGCAAAACAGTAAATGATGCAGGAGGAGGGAACTACTTTTCATTTGAGAAAACTACAAACTGAGTATAGGTGAAGTCAACTTCCTAGCATGTAAATATATTTGTTGATCCATTCCCACTTCCCTGGCCCTGAGATACCCTTTCAGTATACAAGATCTCAGTGTTCTATCTGTAAAACAGGGAAATAAAAAAATATTAATTACCTGACGACATAATGCCTGTGTGTAGAATGGAAAAGCTCATTTGGAATCACATTTGTGTCTAGTTGAAGGAACCTTTTATTTGGAGGAGGAGTGTTTTGAGTGAGAAAACACAGTGGTTTACTTTCTAATTTTAAAATTACAAAATAATACACCTGTTTTTCTTAATATCTTCACAGAAATTACATGGATGAAATTAATACAACAGAAAAAATTCACACACAGCCAAGACAAATGTGGTTATCAGTAAGAAAACATTCAGTCCAGACTCTCAAGCATAATTCTTCAAAGGACACCTACAAAATAACTTAACAGACGAACCTAGTGATTAAAATTCACCACTCTACTCAATACTGGAAAACAAGATCTCAGCAGAAACACAGAATCTGTGGCTCATTACATACCACCCCTCTCAGGAACCAGGAGATCAGGCCCAGCCAAATAGGCTTATGAAAGGCAGCTCTTGCTTGACTACTCTGGGCTCCTTCTATGATAAGGTGACTCAGTGGATGAAAGAAAGGCTGTAGATATTGTCTCACTGAACTTTAGTAAAGCCTTTGACACCATTTCCAACAGCATCCTCCTGGAGAAACTGACTGTTCATGGGTTGGACAGGTGGACTCTTCACTGAGTAATACATTGACAGGCTGGATGAGCTCAGAGATTTGTGTTGATTAGAGTTAACCACCAGCTGGTGGCCAGTCACAACTGGTGTTCCCTAGAGCTCAATGCTGCCACTAGTCCTGTTTGGTATCTTTATCAACAATCTGGATAAGGTACCCTCAGCCAGTTTGCAGATGACACCAAGCTGGGCAGGAGTGTTGATCTGCTGGAGAGTAGGAAGGCTCTGCAGAGGGATCTGGACAGGCTGGATCAATGGGCCTGCACTTGGGTCACAACAACCCCAGGCAACTCTACAGGCTTGGGAGGCCCTGGTGGTGCGAGCCATGCCTGAACACGGTCCTTCAGCGTGCTCAGGTGGCCAAGAAGGCCAATGGCATCCTGGCTGGTATAATAAATAGGGTGGTCAGCAGTACCAGGGCAGGGATCATCCCCCCATATTTGGCACAGGTGAGGCCACACCTTAAATGCCGCATTCAGTTTTGGGCCCCTCATTACAAGAGAGACGTGGAACTGCTGGAGCATGTCCAGAGAAGGGCAGTGGAGCTGGAGAAGGATCTGGAGCACAACTCTGATGAGAAGAGTCTGAGGAAACTTGAGTTGTTTAGTCTGGAAGAAAAGGAGACTGAAGGGAGACTATATCCTCTCTTCAGCTATCTGAAAAGGAGTTGAAGCAAGGTGCCTTTTGGCGCTTTTCTCAAGCAGCAAGTGGTCAGATGAAAGGTAATGGCTTCAAGTTGTGCCAGAAGAAGTTTAGATTGGATCTTATGAGAAAATTCTTCACTGAAAGGGTTGTCTGGCATTGGAAGAGGCTGTCCAGGGAAGTGGTGGAGTCACCATTCCTGGAGGTATTTAAAAGATGTGTACATGAGGCACTTCCAGAGACATGGTTCAGTGGTGGATTTTGCAGTATTAGGTTAATTTGGTTATCTTAGAAGTCTTTCTAGACCTAAACAATTCTATAATTCTAACGGGGTTTCTTTGTTACTTAGAAAATCTAACAAGGGTCAGCTCTAATTTCTTTCCATGTTCATTAGATATCTGTGACTTTCTAGGTCAACATATATCAATCTCATCCTACTTGTTATTAGTCATTAGGCTACTGGCAGGAAATTTTATAATTAAGAATTAAGGAAATCTCAGGAGAGTACCTGAACTTTATTTAAAATTTTTAAAAGAGAAACATGTTTCTTTCACTCCTCATTGACTATTAACTCCAAATATAGTAAAAAGCTGGAAAAGTAAAAAAAGCAAACAAAACATAAGGGGAAGGAAAGAAGTGGAAAAATCCCTACCTTTGAAAAGGAACTGAAATGCAATGAAAATTTCTTTGATAAGATCATAAAGTTTAAGTTGAGCAGAAAGTTAGCAGAAACCAATGTACGTAAGACAGAAAAATGAAAAAAACCTGACATTCATTTTCCTTAGCCCATACCTGATAGCAGTAATTCCATATTGCTGTTTGTAAGTGTTGCATTTACTCTTCCTGAAGTTGCATTGAAACTGGTGACTGTCAAAGTCATGGGTTGCTTCTTGCTTTTGTAATTGTAAGATCCTTTCCATATATAATTTTGGGCAAATACATCATCTGGAACTGTACAGATGAAAACATGTTTCAATACATTTTGCAACATTTAGTACTTGGAAAGTCAAATAACCCATAAAATGTATGATAAATATTAGCATTTTCTTTTCTTTACTCTTTATAAATCAGATATAAAACATGGAAACCTGGCATGAACTTTTATGAAAGAAATGTATTTGCACTGAAGAACACAACCACAACTACATCTTAATTTGCTTTTCTCCTTAAATATGGACCTATCCCAGAGTTTCACAAATTCTAAAAGCTTTAGTCAGAAGATAGTATTCCACTCACCGTAGAATCTTCTATGCCAGCACAGACAGCTAGGGATATATGGCTAGCATTAAATTTTGCAGAAAATAGTATCTATTTAGATATCAAAATTGTCATAAGCATTTTCTTTAAATGACATGAAATATTATAAGCATTTTCTTTATTAACTAGTCAATTTTTCTAATGAAAAAAATACATAAGAAGTTTCGTCTTGTCTTCAAATGCTTTAAAACATTATGAGCTTCAGCAGGAGAAAAAAATTAATTCTCTAATTTAAAATTTAAAACAGATCATAGTCTGCCAGGGAATAAATACACTAGATTTATACCCTCACTTTTAATACTTATCATTAGCAAACTGAAAAATGATTAATTTAAGTAATGCTATTCCAGCAACAACAAAAAGAAAAACCCAGCAACACAACAAAAAGCTGTCTATGACGTAAAAACTGATGCATACAATCTTTAAAATCTTAACATGAAATACCTTTTAAACAATTAAATTAAAAGTGACTTAGGATGGGCTTACTACACTTTTTAAAGCAATATATTAGAGTTATCCCTATAAGAATCACTATTTAAAATCAGCACTTTCACATTATTTGAAGTAATTCACACCGAAACTTAAAGCTGTGTGTTCATGTGTGCATTGGCATCTCATGTCAGATAAGCAGAGAATATTTGCCATTTTCTCTCTCAGGATGCCCCTAACTCCAAGACTGGGCCACACTGAAATACCCACAGTTTTCCTTCATCATTTATTTTATGCAACACGAAGACAGGCTGCCTTCTCCATGAAGGGTAAAGGAGCTTTCCTACTTTTTCTGTCTCTGTACATGTATGCATATATGTATATGTTTCTTGAAAAAACATGTAGATACATGTGTAGATACTGGACCTGCAAGCAAGGAAATTGCATGGTGGAATTGCTCTGATGTTGTTGATTTGTAGTCTGCCTAAAATATATTTTCTTACTTTTAGGAAAACTGATCTTTATTGGCAGTTAATTGGGATTGCACAAAATTAATTAAAATTTTCTGAATTAAAAACTTGATGTCTACCATTCAACAGCACATCATTGAAAAACACACTTTTGAACTAGTACAAAAAATGTTAAAAAAAAGCCCCCAAATCTCCATATGCTGAAGTACTACTTTTAAATCTTATTCATTTTCAGTAGAAATTCAATAGTTTTATTATAGGCAAAAGTTAATTTTAGTTAAGGAGACTGCTCTTTTCAAAAAATCTCTTCAGTGGGCAGAGAGCTGCTTTTGTCAGGACATCCAAATATGGTCTTCAGCAAATCTGTTAAAACTGGAGACTTTAGCCAGAATTGGAGAGATTGTTTTGTCTCAGCTAAAATTAGCTTTTCTGGAGTCTAAGTTCAAGGCTAATATTAAGTAGGTAAAGCAATTTAAATTAGCAATATATAAAAGAGTGCAGGACTGAAGAAAACTGCAAAATATCTTTAAATTATTTCAAGATGAGTAGTACAGTTTCTAAATGGGTAAATTGCATAGAATCTGACACAGGACACAGTGACTTCAGTGAAACCAGTAAAATTCTCATTACATAACAGAAATTGTGTATAGATATAAATTATACCATATGCTAGAGGGACTTCAAAATTAGGGAATAATTTAATTATCTTTCCCCCCTTGTTAATCTAGTGCCTAATCTAATATCCTTTACACATTTTAAACCACCCAGAGCAATCTCACTAAACTGATCCTCACTGTCTTTCCTACAGAAAAGGTTTATAACTATATGAACCTTGGCATACTTACCACTTAGTTTGGGACTTGGTGTTCCCAACGCTGGTCTGGGATCCTTCACTAATATTTTAGAACCAGCTGTTAGAAAGAATAAATGATATAAAGACAAATAAGTAGCAAAATGTTACTCAGAAACAAAGGAAATAATTTCTATAATGGAATTTATTTGTTAAAAAGCATGTAAAATGATGTTTAAAAGTCAAATACAAATGAGATTTCAGTTGGTATCAAACCTTAGTATCACAGGAGCACTTGCACACAAATTTCTTCTGTTCCCCCCTATCCTCCTAAAAATCAGGCACCTGGTTGCTACCAAGTCATTTTCAGTAGTCAAACTGCAGGGTTTCACTTCAGAATGCATGTTTCAGAATTTACAGTCCTGAAGCATGCACCATGCGAGATGCCTTCTAATACAGCATCTAATCCTGGCTGTGTCACTTGGATTAGGAACAGTGAACGGTGCACTGACTGCAATATGAGACTAAAAAGTGAAGACACGTAACAAAGAGAGCTTGAAATCATTTCTCTTCAGGACTTAACTGTCTTCAACAGTACTGAGACATCTTGTGTTCAAGGCTGAAAACCCATAGGTGCTGTCTTAATCTCTTAATATTAAAGGAGAAGGTCTCTGATTCTTTAAAGGATAGTAACAGAAAGAAAGAGACAAAAGAGGCTGTCCACAGTATCTCCAACTGCTCAGGTGATATGAGAACTGGAAGTTGGAGAATATAATTTCTTCTCTGCTTAGAGCAGGAACTCTCCCACCACTGAAGATAATGAACTAAATGCACTCGGACATAATAATTTCCTGGAGATGAAGCTATTTTATTTTGAAGAAACTAATTTGGATTCACTGGAACATAAAGAAGACATATAGTTCTGTCTCCTAATATAAAATATCCTCATGTAGCACTAGACTCAATTCCTTGCTCCAACTGTGATTTCAGTATTTCATATTCTGGGTCTTGGCCTTGAACCCAGGCCTTTTCTCTCTGATCCATGTTCTAAAAAAAAATACACAAGAAAATAGATTACCATCCCACTGGGCTGAGTATTTTTCTGCATATAAAGGAAACTCTTGCAAGAAGGACTGAGAATATTTTTACTGAGAATAAATTTTAGCTTTTTCAAAAGGTCTTTTCTTGTAATGTATGTTAAAACTGTAAAGAAGCAAGGGCAGGTGTTGAAATGCAACCTAAGGTTCTTGTGGACTGTTACTATTGATAGATAAACCTCTATTTCCTGTCTGTTTTGAAAGAAACTTACTGGGCTTCACTGTGCATTTTTGACCTGGAGGGCATGGTTCAACAGCATATGCTTTCTGAGAACATTAAGTTCAGTTTAGAAATATCTGGATCACACTTTTCAGCTGGGCTTTAGTATAAAAAGATAAGCCAATTTACCTTATCAAGTTGAATAAATTTCTAATCAAGTCCACAACTGAAATTTGAAACACAAAATAAAACTCAAATACAAATGACAGATACAAATCCAAAACTAAAACTAGTTAACTATGAAGTTTAAGTTTCTAGGTCCAGATATTTGAGTAGGACTTTCAAGATTTCAATTTTGTATTTAAAGGATCAAATTCTAGTTTAATTTCCCTACACATCCCTTTAGAGCTCTCAGCTCCAAACATTTTACTCCTTTTCATCCATTTCCAAGAACACCTGAGCTGGTGTTCTTCTCTGCTCCACTGGAGAGACATTTGGCCTTGCTGTATAGCCAAAACTGAAATTATTTAGGAGACATTTTACTTTATGTAATTAGAGTTAACACTTTGCTATATATTGCTCCACCTTAGCTTTTTCCACTGCTAAAAAGGAAGAAGAAACACATCTGATCCTAAATTTTTTAAAATTTCTGTAACATTTTTTCAGGACATTGGGAAACTAAGCTATCTGACAATGTAGATACACTTACAGCTAGTACTTTATATTTAAAAAAAAATCTCAAACATTTCCTTACTATCAGGTAGTACAACTAATGTTACTTCTTTCAACAGCATCAGCAGAAAATTCTTGAATCAAAATACAATCTATGAATCACATTTGGCCTTCCACACTACTTTCCAAGTACTGAAAAACTCAGAAGCTTCCTGGCTGCTAGCTTTCTAGCCCTTTCCCAAAGCTCTGCTTTATTTTCCCCCAGCACTTGCCTGGCATGCAATTCCAGGACACCTGTTTTTTAGTAATACAAACTATTCATTTCCTCTTTCCCTTCCAAGTAGCAGTGTTTGGCTAAAAAGCCTTTGAATGCCTCTGTAAGAGCCCTGGGGATAACCACATCTGAAACATTAGGTAACAGTAATCTGAAAAGGCCTTTAATTATTCAGGAAATAAAATTCCAAACAGTTCCTACACTTGAGTATATTCCTTATCTCACATGAAACCACCTTTCTCACCATGACTTGGCTATGGTGTTTTTCATGTCCTACTGTGACAAAGTGGGTAGTAAAAATTAGAAACAAAATTAAAGGTTGGAACAGCAAGGACAAAGTAGATAAATTTTGTTTTAGAATAGAATATAACTTTAGAACAGTATACAACTCCATATATAAAAATATAAAATAATAATAAACTCTATGGATTAACTTCACACAGTGATTCAGACATCTTCTTGGACTTCAGGCATCTTTCTCAAATACTACTACAGAACCATTCAATCATTTAGGTTGGAAAAGACCGCTAAGATCTTAAGAGTCCAATAGCTAACCTAACAGTACCAAGTCCTCCACTACATTATCGCTCTAAATGCCACATCTACACATCTACATATCTACCGCCACC
>WEKY01014484.1:211-11974 GCA_013390045.1 Picathartes gymnocephalus
TCTCTCATTAACTATTATATAAAATACATCACATTTTTGGTATCAACATTTAACCTTGTTTGGTTTTAATCTCGTTTCACGGAATATTCAAATCTGAAGTTTCTATCTGCAATATATGATTAGTGGATTGTAACAAGAACCCAGCATGCTTATATACATACTGTTGCAGGGACTGTGTAAATTCATAGAATCATGGAAGAATGGCCTGGATTAGAATGGACATTAAATATCATCTACTTCTAATACTCCTGCCATGAACAGGGACAATACCTTCATTAGGCCAGAGCCACATCCAACCTGGTCGTAAACATTTCTATGGATGGAGGGCATCCACAGCTGCTCTGGGCAGTCTGTTGCAGTGCCTCACCACTCTCACAGTAAAGAATTTTTTTTCTAATATTTTATCTAAACCTACTTTCAGTTTGAAACCATTTAACCTTGTCCTGTCACTACATGTTCTAAAAAGTCCCTCTCCATCTTTCCTGTAGGCTCCCCTCAGGTACTGGAAGGCTGCAATTAGGCCACTCCAAAGCTTTCCCTTCTGCAGACTGAACAATCTCAATTCTCTCAGCCTTTCCTCATAGGAAAGGTGCTCCATCCCTCTAACCAACACAGTGGTCCTCTGTACTCGCTCCAACAGGTCTGTCTATGACTTTCCTGTATGCCAGATGCAGTGCTCCTGGTGCTCATAAGTATTCACATAGGTAATAAAAGCTTTCTTCAGTTCACTGAATAATACGTTTACATATGAAAGTACTGTATCTGCATCATACATCATAAAGATGTTGTTCCATGGTAGTGACCTTTAAGAAATGTATGTCACTTGACATTGAAATTCAGGCTACAAAACAACTGGTAGGTGAGGATGCTTTTGTGATGACCTAGTTAATGAATTATTCTGAGATCATATCAGAACAGCACACCTTCACTCAAAAGGTTTCGGAGAGCAGACAGCTGTTTGGTATGGTTTCATGCATATCCACCGTTCGAAAATCTGAAGCTTTATAACAAAAAGCATTTGCAGCAGCTACCACAGGTAGATCTATATTACTTCATAGTTAGTTCACTCAGGCTAATAATTTGTCTGATTAACTGACTATTTTTCAGGACTATTTGATTGCCCTCCACATTCAAATTCAGCCTGTCAACAAAAGAAACCAAGAGCTGTTGTCTGTAGACCTTCTAGATATTTCTTTTAGAGATCAGGTATGAATCTAAAATTGAGACTTCAACTAGCTTTTCTGTGAATGGATATGCCAGAATATGTATCAATTGACATACCTTGTTCTCTTGAAATATCTGGCTTATACCAGAACTTGGATGTGTCCTGAACAAATTTTACGGTCACATGTTTATCAGCTGTGTTTTCTGTGAAATAAAAGGGAAAAAATGTCAAGAAATTTTTTTAAATACAGAAGTGTTTTCACTTTTCTTTCCAACTTCCAATCACCATGATTACTCAAAAAACTCATCATTAGGACAGTTTAGAGAAATGGAGCTGTTTTAGAACCAGCAAATATAACAAGATACACTCAGATTCTGAAAGCATGTTCAAAGTTTCATTTTGCAAAATCCGTAAAATATTAAAAACTTTTAGTTATAAAGCTGTATGAAATACAAACTTCTCAACAGGGCCCAATGAACACACATGTACATTTTTAATTTTTCTTGGCACAACTGTAAAAGGTGCAGAGAGAAGCCAGCCCTTTTTAAAAGAAACTGGACTCCACACCAGTCCATTGTAGTTTGACAGCTGAAAAGGTAGGCTGCCCAATGGCTGACTTCTAGGAAGCGCAGGAAGAAATCTGCAGCCTTGTTTTTTGAATAATGCACCCAAAGACAGTGAACTGGCACCATTTACTGCAACCATTCAAGTCTTCTGTGCCATTTTCATTCCACTACTTTTTTTTCCCTTTCCACTTCTAAAATCCCCAAAATTCTTTTTACAAACTCATATAACACCTAATGTATTTTGCATTTTTCTGATGGAGAACCTACCTGGCACTAGGGAAGGGCTTAACATATTTGAGAAATCTGGGAGGACATTTGGGAAGGGAATGCTGATTATGCTTCCACTGTGAGGGCTAGAGAAGCCACTTGAAGAAGGTGACACAGAGGCAAAGGAACGCTCTCCTTCAGAGGACCTCTTCTTCTCTGGAAGAGGCGGCTGAGCATGTAGGTTCCCTCCATGGTGATGCAGAACTGCACTGTTCTGGCTTCCAGAGACCACTCTAAGGAAGTTTTCTGTCAACAAGTCATTGTCATCAGCACTTGCCATTGATGAGCTCAGGGTTTTAGATGTGCTAGTATTGGTTATGCAAGTAGCTTGTGTCACCTCTTGGGGGGAGCTGCTGTTCCTGGTACCCACACTGTAGCTCAGGTAGGCACGGGCACTGCTGCTCATAGCATGTTCTTGGTGTGGCTCTGCTGGTGAACTCTCCAGGTTGCTCAGGGTGACAACTTGCAGTCCTGGAGTTTGGAAATGAGACAGGAGAGAGACGTCCTGCACAGCACTTGAAAATTCAGAAGGCACGAGGTAACCTCCCGACAGCCTGGTGTTTCCCATTGAAAACTGGGTTGACAGGGAAGCTTTAGAGCTGCTTTCAAGCCAAGGACATTCTGCTGCAGAAGAGCTGTCAAAAAAAAAAAAAGCCAAAAACTGAACACAAAAGTAGAACAACAGCCAAATCATTCCCTTAAAATGTTACTTGTACCACCCGTACTTCAGTGATCATTGAAATCAATGAAATATCACAGCCAGGAAAAAATCTCAGGGTGCTCTTTGAAAACACGCTGGATCAGGTAATGCAGCTGGATCAAGGGATTCCAGCCTTACCCTGACCAGTAACTTCTTCAATGTAGGTCATGATGTTCTGCCTTATCTTACCCTCCACCGAGCTATGTCGATGGGATAGTTTCTGAGTTTGCACTGTAAACCAGTCCATGAAATTAATGACAGCTAAAAATACTTCTCCCTGTTTGAGGCAGTTAGTTTTAATATGAAACAGTTTAGTGAGGTTGTTTGCGCATTGCTTCACATACAGTAGTCCTGATGAGCTAAAGTGCTACCTGAAAAATAGCAGGAGGCAACAATTTCTTATGCCAAAGCTGCATAGAGGTAGAGGTTTATGAAAGAAACCTCACATGGCCATACCAGTTCTTACATGCAGAGTGTCTTATGCTCACCAGAATAAAAGTGAAAAGAAACGGGCTGAGGGGATGGTTATGCACCATCACACAATAAATCAGTAACTATGATAATGATAAGGACACAGTTCACAAGGAATAACTTGCAGACCAGGTCTATTTTAATACAATTTATATTAAAAAAAGAAGAGAGGCAGGTCCAGTGGTTAATTTATTTGACAGTGGAGAAATTCTGATTTATAGAATTAAATCTTTCAACAGTAAACATTCTAGTTTTCTGCTGAGTAGCAATTCTACCTATTCAAGTAAAAAAGAAAAAAAAAGTCCTTCTAAACAAGGGAAACTAAGCTTCTGATGAAATCATCTGATAAAAGTTTAAGTTGCCTCCTTGCTTCTAAAAATGAAATGCGCTTAGGCTGTAGCTGGAAAATATTACTATTATTACCAAATCTAGAGAGAACAAATTCACTGGGAAATGCAAAGGGGAAAAGCTGACATAATATATATATATCAAAAAAGAAAGGATTTTTAAATAAAAGGGAGCTGTGGAAATGGATGCCAGTAGATTTAAACAGCTCAAATTAGAAGGGCCATTAAAGAAATGGAAGGTAAGCAAATTGAGGAAGACATCACTGCAAGAATAAAACTGTAGAGTTGTAGCTATCTGCTAGGTGAAATAAAAAATTATAGAAAAAATACTTAGAAAAAGGGGAACAAAATTTTCTAGATAAAGTCTGAAGTAGGAATGTAAACTTGATAATGAAGGAATTGCCTGATAAGCTTTAAATATAAATCCACTTGTAATTGTTACATTGCCTCCTCTGCAGCAAATACCAACATATTTTATTCAGTCTTACAGTTCACATTTGTAATCACAAAACCAGAAAATTCTCTCACAGTCTCAGCACTGATTGAAAATGAAACCAATTAGATTGGAAGATAAATAACAACATACTTAAAGTACTCACTGAGACTGACACTCCAACCAGAAGTATTCCCAATACCTACTGTGAAAAAGGAGCCAAATAGCCAACAACAAATATAGGATAATTAGCAAGAAAAGAATGTTTTTGCAGAGTGACAGAGAAGGTAACTTCAACAGGTGTCATGTACCACCTTGTCTATTGAGTAAATATAGCGCACAGCTAATGACTGATCATGAATTGTTATCATCTTCTGAACCTTCTAACAGTAACTAGGAACTCCTTGATTGTTTGCTGTTTCTTGCACTTTCTTAGCTTATGCTGTAAGCTCCCTTGGACAAGGACTGCTTTGTAAATTTATACTATTCAAGCTCTTGTCCAGAGCCCTGCTTACTACAATATAATTATAAAATAATAAAATTTCGAAGTCTGCTGAGCAGTTGAAAGGGAATCAGCTATACAGTACCAAAGCAAATCTACTGACATTTTACTGACTAGAAACACATGTCTGCAGGGAGAAGAGTACTCCCTTTCTCTCAATTACAGCTTATTACAATGTGAAATTTCATTACACCGCTTTAAGTAAAACAGTTAAGCACACAGAAGAATATATATGAGTTTGTGCTGAAAAACACACAATAACATAACCAAGCTATAAAATTCTATTTATTTTTGTCTTCCCACTTCAAAGCTAATTGTGTCCCTGACAAAAGTAACACCTGCATATGAGTTAAAATCCAGCCGATGGACAACATCAACATTAAATGTCACAACCCATCTCAAAGTTCTTGGAAAAATGGTCTGCAATGAAGATGGAGGCATAACGTCTTGTCTGGGAACTATCATTATGAGAACTAAACAACAATGTAGGAGAATATTTTCCTACCTTTCTGCCCCTGGGATAGGATTGCTACTTGGAACAGCACATGAAGATGCAAAACAGTGCTGAAAGGAGGGATCAGTCTGCATGTTGGCCCTCAGCAAAGAAGAGTTAGTGCCCACGGTGCTGTCAGACATCACCATAGAGAGATTAATGACTTCCGTGTAACTTTGAGATTCTGCAGCAAAAAAAACAAAGTAAACGACAATTTAAAAACGACATGCATTTTTATGAACCTTTTACTGAAAAAAAGTGTTCATAAAATATTCTCATTTTCTCTTAAGAAGATTTGTTTGTCTGAGCAGTAGATACTACTTCACAAAATTATGTTGATTGCCGAAAACATCTAGCAGGTCAAATAGCAAAGGGAATAGAGATTACAGAATTACTACACTCAAACTGTTTGATCAGTTCTCCAGAACACATTCTCTAGCCCTAAAGACGAGAATGGACCATCTGTTCTAAGATGTTTTGCATTTCACAGTCCACAGTGTTAATCAGGTATACCTAGCCAAGTGCATCATTTGCACTTAAAATACCAGTAGAAAATTGGGTGTCACCAACAGAAAATTGGGTGTCCTGGTCCCAGCCACAACAGAGTTAATTTCTGTAGTACACAGTAGGGGGCATGGCCAGGACCTGGAGTTATTGTATACCACCTCATGTCATTGCTGGGGGTGGAGGGAAGGGAGTCTGCTCCAGGGAGAAGGGGTCCCTTTTGGTTAGCATGGTAGAGGGAGAAGTAAGGTGGTGGTGGTAGCAAGCTGGAGGGAGGGGCTCAGGTCAAGCTCTGCAGTGAGCATTTTTGCATGTGAATCACTCTCTCTTTTCTTAGTATTGTTGCTCTTACTGTTTGTTTTCTCATTTCATTGCTGTTTTTAGTAAATTGTTCTTATCTTAACCCATGATCCTCACTTTTTAATCCCACCAGCCCATTCAGCCCACTTGCTGAATGGGGCAGGGGACCTGGTGGATAACAGATGACACTGAGGTATTCACAACCTTCTTCATATCAGTCTTTATTAGTAAGACAGGTCTTTGGGAACCTCAAGCCCCTGAGACCACAGGAAAAATCGGGATCAAAGTATACCCTCAGTGGAGTAGGACTAAGCAAAGGAGAACTAAAACAAACTGGACATTTTTGAGTCCATTGGGGACTGAGAGGTTGAACATACAAGAGCTGAAGGAGCTGGCTGACACCCTGCAAGACCACTTTCAATAATCTTTAGAAGTTCTCAATGACTGAGAGAGATTCTTAAAGACTACAAGGGAGCAAGCATCACTCATACCTCCAAGAGAGGCATGAAGGATGAACCAGGGAATTGCAAGCTTGGTTAATCTAACCTCAGTCTCTAGAAAGGTGATGGAGCAGCTAACCATGGAAATCACCTCCAAACACATGACAGAAAAAGGACTGAGCACTGTCAGCATGTATTTACAAAGCAGGAATCATGCATACCCACTGAGGTAACTTTCTTCAGTAAACTGCCTAGCTTAGTGGCTAAGGGAAGAGCAGTGTATGTTCCTTACCTTGACTTTAGTAGGACTTTTATTGTGGTCTTCCATAATATCCTCATAAACACGCTGACAAAACAAGAGTTAGATAAGTAGAAGTGAGATCTATTAAAAACTAGCTAAATATCTGGGTCCAGAGGCTTGTGATCAGCTACAGCAAGTCTACTAGAAGGCAAGTCATAGCATTATACCCCGGGGCTGATACTAGGACCAATAGTCTTCAGCATCCTTCATTAACAACACTGCTAATGGGATAAAGTTTCATCTGCAAGTTTTGCAGACAACAGAAAACTGTGAGGAGTCATTGACAAACCAGATGGTTATGCTGCTATTTAGAAGTGGGAGAAATGGGACAAAAGGACTCTTAAATTCAACAAGTGTAAATATAAACTCCTGCAACTGAGAAGGAATAATCCATGGCAGCAGCACATGTTGGGGGCTAACTGGCTGGAGACAGCTCTGTGGAGAAGAACTTGGTGGTTCTCATGGACAATGAGCTGACCATGAAACAGCAATACAACCCCATGGCAAAAGCAGCCAATAGTATCCCAGCCTGCATCACAAAATGTTGCCAGCAGGACAAGGGAGGTGATCCTTCCTCCCTGCTTAGCATTAGAGGCCACATATGAAGAAGCTCTGTGCCTATTTATGGGCTCCTTAGTACAAGAGAGACAGGGACTTGCTTGAACAAGTCTAACACAAGGTCACAAAGACACCATCACTGGGACTGAAGCATCTTTTATAGGAGCAGGGGCTGACTCCCAGACAGCTGGGACTGTACGGCCTGGCAAAAAGAAAGCTCAGGGGTATATTATCACTGTGTATATAAACCTGATGGGGTGGCATGAAGGTGAGTGAGCCAGTCTTCACACTCTTCTGCTCACAGGATGAGAAAAGGACACAATTGGGGTTGAAAGGCAGTTTAGCAGCACAGAGCAGCACATGGTTTACTGTTGTGCTGGTTTTGGTCAGGGTAGAGTTAACTTTCTTCACAGTGGCTGGTATGTGGCTGTTTTCGATTTGTGCTTAACACAGCAGCGATAATACAGAGATATTTTTGTTACTGCTGAGCAGGGCTTACACACCGCCAAGGCCTTTTCTGCTTTTCATACTGCCACACTGGCAAGGCAGCTGGGGGTGCTTGGGACGTTGGGAGGAGACACAGCCGGGACAGCTGACCCCAACTGACCAGAGGTATATTCCAGACCACATGACATCATGGTCAGCATACAAAGTGGGGGGAGGAAGGAGGAAGGGGATGACATTTGGAGTGATGGCATTTGTCGTCCTAAGTAACCACTACACATGATGGGCTCTGCTCTCCTGGGGACGGCTGAACATCTGCCTCCCATGGGAAGAAGTAAATTCCTTGTTTTGTGTTGCTTTTGTGCATGGGGCTTTTGCTTTCACTCTTAAGCTGTCTTCATCTCAACCCATGAGTTTTCTATCTTTTACCCTTCCAATTCTCTCCCCAATCCTAGGGGTTGGAGAGTGAGTGAGCAACTGCACTGGACTTGGCTGCTGGCTGGGCTTAAACCATGACACCTGTGCAGCTACAGTTTTCACGTGTGACTTCGTCCACATCAGACAAAGACGCAAAACGACTGTAAACCTTTATTTTCTAATAGCCTGCAAATAGCACCAGAGTAACTTGTTTCTAAACTGACTGAAATCTGAAATATGTTCAACTTAATTATACTGGAAATAAATATTATAGGATATCATTACACAGATGCATTTAGATGAGGAATAATGTGGATGCTATTACTGCAAAACTTTACACAGGAACAGTTTCACTCCATTTTTTAGAGCTGCACTTAAATAACCAGCCAAGCTCTAATGGGGATTACATCTAATTATTCTGGATTAGTATAAAAAAGTCAACACCTATTCACATAAGTCCAGGCTCAATCACACTGTTCTCCATTACAGAAGACTGTAATACTAGAAATGTCCCTGCATCTGAATAGCTTCATTCACCTGAATAGTCTTACTGACCTCAACACTGGCAGGACTGAAACCCAATAAGACAATCACAGATGAAACAATCTGTAATTACTGTCTCTTGAGTTGATACACTTCCAAAGAATAAGAGAGGGGAAAAAAGAACCCCAAACCAAGGAAGTTATGGAACAGTTCCATTCCTACAGAGTTAAGATCACACTAATGCATCTTTTCCATAAGGAAATCTTTCTAATGTAAAATGCCACTGAAACAAGTCCAAATGAATATTGTTTTCCCTTCATTCATGGCAGAGCTTGGTTCTGCTATTACTTGAATGAGGAGTGTGCACGGTGCTTAAAAGACATGCCTGAGACAAGAAAATCTGCAAGTTAGTGCCCTGACTATAAACCATCTGAATTCATCACATAGCACACATTGCACAGAGCAAACATTTAAGCAGATGAAGGAAACAAAAAACTGCCTTTTAAAAGAAACTGTTTTTTAACTATACTCATTACTTTAACTATATTCATAACGGCCATAAAAGTGAACTTTAAGGAAATACTGCAGAAATGTATAGTGTGGAAGAGCTACAGAAATCTGAATCTGTATTTATCTACTAGATCAGCTACATTACAGTCATCCTCATACTGGAGCAAACAGAATCAGAAAAGCTGGCTGCACAAACGCATGTTAGTCAAGGTATGTTGGTCAAATTGATGGACGTATGAAGACAACTAAAGCCTCCCCAGAACTACAACTTTGACAAATCTCTGAGACCAGCATTTTACAACATATCTCAGGTGCAACAGGCATCCCATCTCTGCACATGAAACTGCCCAGATGCTTCCCAATTATGCTGCAGGTTGAGATGATTCTTCTTCTGAATGCAAGAGGTTAATGCAGTCTGCACGGGAACAGGAATTACAATCCCAAGCTTATCTCCATATGCTTGCTTGTTCTCATGCCTCTGTCTGTTCTCCTGATACCAGACTATACAGGGGAGTCACTGGAATCCAGTTACCAAGAGTCTTGGGGCAGGGAGGGGAGTAGCATGCCTGAAACAGCTTAAAATCTTCTCCCACTCTAATATGATCTCAGCTATCTGCATAGGAGTTAATCTAATGGATTTACACAGCAAATTCCTCTCGTTCTTCCACACCACTTGCTTGAATAAAGGCACCAAGGCTTGATTCTTCCCTGTTTCAGGCCTTGGACTGTTGCTATTACCTTTAGAGCTCCATATAGTGCATGAGGGAACAATCACTGTCATGCTCACAGATGCATTTCACACCCCATTTTCACAGGTGTAAAATACTAAACATAGAGTAAAAAGCCATTGACAGCCAGGCATGTAACCTGAAGAAAAAACAAACTCGGTACAACTCTTCCCAGGCTAGAAACTGTTGCAGGATATCAGCTTGTCTGTGCCCCTGGCTAAGCTGTCTGTCAAAGGCCTCTACCAATGGGATACAGGCCAAGGGTCTGCCCAGGCGATAACCTGAGCCAATCAGGAGGCAAGCCAGGAGCTTTGAAACATCGCCTAAAAAAACTAACTCCCAGAAATTAAATCTCTCTTGATCTGCCTCATCTCCGAGGGTCAGTGTCTTCCCTTCTCCTCCCGGGCCCCCTCACGTAACAAGAAACAAGTATATCTGAAAGGCACTTCCCATGAAGCAGCCTTGTTTTTACTTAATTAAGAACAAAACTGCTGGATATTTCAGCTATGTCCTCTCATTGTCTTATGCAGAGTTCACTGGTCAGCTGTTAATCCTTTATCTCACAGAATCAGTAACTCTTAAATTTCATAGCCTGGCACATTTGACAAGAAAACACAGCACCAGTGTTTCTTGGTTCAGGCCCCTACCATGCCATTTATAGCTGTGAAGACACTGACAATGTAAAATTGCAGCTCCCTGCTTCAAAAACTGACATGCCAAAGCCAGGATCATTCATGTATCTCTTCATGCACCCAGGTCAGACCTACATTTACTATCATTAATCATCAACTTTAAAGGCAGGACCTTAGAAAGGGGCTGGACTCTGCACCATAGACTGTCATGATAGGGTGATTCAAATCTGCACAGAGGTCTCAGCCAACCATGTCTTGCCAAACATGCAGGTGTCTCATTGGTCAGTAAGGATGAGTGGCACTGGAAACCAGCCTATGACCCATGTCGAACCGGGAGATTTTGAACTCTCTATAAAGGGAGCTGAGAACAATAAACAAAACGCTGTTACTGCGTGAACCCGGTGTGTGTGTATCCCTGTCTCCTACCATCTCAGCACCGAGTAACGAACACTGTAATGTAATATTTCGTGCCCTGTGTGAGGAAAGATAGCCAGACACGGACTTCATGGGGAGACAGAAGGCAGTGGAATCCTAGCTGTGAAGTTATTATTTTTTTAATTCCTTTTGCGGTGGTTTTTTTTTTTTTTTTTTCTGCCACGGAAGGGGGGCAGCGAAAGGCTACTTGCAGTGAAAAATCTGCGTTCTTGGGCAGTGGTGTTTTCCTGCCCAACACTGGAAGACCTGCGTTTTGGGGCAGTTGTGTTTCCCTGCCTGCAGTGAAAAATCTGCATTCTTGGGGTAGTGGTGTTTCCCTGCCTGCAGTGAAAAATCCGCATTCTTGGGCAGCGGTGTTTTCCTGCCTGCAGCGTGAGGGCTGCGTACTTCGGACTTAGGAGCAGTGATTTTACCGCGGGGGCAGAGGATAGTTTTCCCTGTCTGCAGCATGACGGCTGCGTACTTAGAAGCAGCGGTTTGCCGGGGGAGCAGAGGAGAATTTTCCCTGCCCGCAGGAGGAGGTCTGCATTTTAAGCTCGTGACTTCAAACTTTCTTTTGGAGCTTACAAAATCATTTGAGAGAGATGGAATCGTGGATTTCCAACCCCGAGATCCCTACAATCCAGGTATGCACGATTAGCTTAACAAGAAGAGGAATTAAATATGATAAACAGGCTTTAGTAGAATTGTTGTTCTAGTGTGAAAGCCATGAACTGAACATTAATGAAGGGAATGCCCTGGACTTTAAAACGTGGAAAAGGGCAGGCAAAATTATTATGGAAGCAGTGACTATAGGAGATGAATCTGTCTTCGCTGTAATCAAACAATGGAGGCTCATTATGGACCTAATAGAACAGTTACAGAGCGAGTAGGACACGAGAGAGGCGGAGAAAATGCCAGAGGGTGAACGAGAGACGGGACGCCGTACAAGGGGAGGAGGTTTGTTCCCGGTGAATGGGGCATGGCTGCGTGGCGCAGCCCAGGCAGATGGAGGGGCCGGGAGAGCCAAGCCAGCACGTGCAGGGGCAGCGGCGCCGGCAACATTAGCAGCCCAGGCCGGCGGAGCT
>WEKY01014485.1:0-48655 GCA_013390045.1 Picathartes gymnocephalus
GTGTCCCAGCCAAAACCAGCACACATAATCATTTTAATGTGCGTTTTTTAAGTTCAATGTGTCTGATAGGAAGACTGCACTACAGCCAGTGGAACAGTGCTTTCAGAGGGTACATGGTAGGTGTCTTACAAGGTAGCACATATTCACTCGGGGAAGATTGGGGCGTATTCTTGGAGAGCTGAGGAGGACAGAAGGAAACAAATTTGAGGGGGATGTGCCCATATTGACATAAGTGAACTACCTCCTGAAGTGGGTATCATCCTGGAGAAAATAACTTTGTTCAGTCCAGAGGAATTCAGCAGGCTGAATGAGGAGCTCCTTTTAGTACTTAGAAGAGGCTTGTTACTGTGGTTGCATCTCATAGGCTGCACATGATAGAAGAGGCAAGTGTGGCTATGCCAGTGCAGCTTTATGACCCAGCACTGCAGGGAATGCAAGAGTAAAAGTCCACTTGGTGTTAAACTCTTCTCTTAGCTGTCCAAAGCAATGTGTTATCAATGGTCCTCTAACAAAAAACCTGTTCCAGGGGTAAGCTGCTACTGCTGCTGCCAGTATTTTTGCCTACAACTGTTCTTCCAAGTATGAGCCATGAGCTACTTTTTGAGAATTACATGAAGCCTTTCCCTTCCAGAGGCCAAGGAATGCAATCCACCCTTTCAGTACCTTGAGGAAAAATGCTTTTTCCAACCACAGACAGGACACTGTGTGAAGGAGGACTTGGCTGCTTTTCTGGTGCCCTGAAACCTTCTTAATAGAAGGCACACAGGAGCCTTGTCTGGGCCAAATCTCACATCAGGACTCCTAAAATGGGCTGAGTCTCTGACAAACTTTGGAGTGGAACAAGGATTCCAGCACTCCTAAACTGAAAGGAAATGTTTGCAGCAATAGTCTTCAGCTTCCTATGATCTTTAGGGGAAGGAATGGGAAACAAAATCCTTCTGGAATATGCCTCTTCTGAAGGCCAGAAAGAGGTTCTGTGAACCATTGTTTCAGCAGTACTAAAGGTGAAAGAGGCTGTTCTAGAATGAGAATACTCAGTTCAGTTATAGAACAATCATGTCAAAGAAAAACTGGAAAAAACCATTTCCCTGACCTAGCATTACAAAAACTGCTTTTGCTCTACTTTAAGTGATGAACATAATGCTACACACTATCTCTAACGAAAGAAACAGATAAGTATTTACTGGAAGAAACAAATTTTCCTGCTTTAGAGTACAGCCTTCTATCTGGCAAGCACAGAGTCATATGTAAGTCTCAAGGGAAATTTGCTCCTGCTCTATCTCTCATAAGTTTCAGTGAGCTATAAGGGCAATCACAGAGCAGATGTAGTTTCAAAGGCCAATATTGACAATGGGGGCCAAGCTCGTTCTTTTTGGGTATAGGCCCACCACAATTAGAACAAATAAATCAGTGCAGATCTTCCCTATTAACATGAAGGCTGCTAGCATGTTTGTTAGGCAATATATTCTAATGCTTACTTAAAAAAAAAAAAAAAGTGTATCATGTAGTTCTGTCATTAGAAAAGAAATAGCTTCCCATGATTGCAAGTACAGTTAAATATGCAAATTAACTTTACAATGGATTGACTCCTGATGGATCTACTGGCACGGACTTCGTACCGGGGTACTAAAGCTTTCTTGGAAATAAAATTACATGGAAACAAAATGAAAAAATACTTGAAATTTAAGTGATCTAAATAATTTATTGTTTCTGGTTCTTGGAGCAGAAGTTAAACATTTCTATGTGTCTTACATGATGTGTGCTGAAGTTAGGCACTAAAAATTGCACATGCAACCGCCACTAATATGACAAACAATACCTCAAATATTAAAAAAAGTATGGAGACATGACTAACCTAACATAAGTTGAACGTCCCTTTGAAATTCTGCTCCATAGGCATCTGACTGTACAAGAAACTTAAGCCCTTGCTTTGGATTATGGTCAGGTGTTCAGGTTTAGGTGGACAAGACCACAAGAAACAAACCTTGTAAAATCCTTTCTGAATCTGGTTCTCCTCCTCCTCCATCATATTTATCTGTTTGTGACTTAAGAATTGGCTGGTTTTAATTTTAATGGATGACTAATAGTAGCAATGTGCATAACATTTGGAGCATTCATCATACTTCCAGTTCCTACATCTGTATTTATTATATATTCTTCTTTGTGTTCATTACCCCTTATTGCAACTACAGAACAAAGGATTCTTCCCTTTAAAGAACAGCTAGTAAAGAACAGAACTTATACAGATCTCCATAACTGCTAGGGAAGCACAATTCCCACAAAATTCATAAAATGGAGATCGCCTAATGAAGGGACTAGTAGAGGGGTTGCAGAATTTTTTCTTACAATGACTACATAATCCACGTATATAATGCAGATGGACAAAAGTATGAATGGGTTCAAAGTGGAAATTAGACAAACATGACAGAAAAGTTCATCAGTGACTCTTATGTACAGTGACTTGGATACAACTCCAAACTCTTTTGATCATGAAAATCCAGAAAATTATTTTAAAAATAGATACCCTACTCATTTATAGAAATGCATTCTAAGCAACTGTTCCTGGGTGGTATCAAAGACAGAGCTGTGGGGATATTTGTCATATTTAGCCCTGCATTTCTCATGCTCTTATTCACCATAAAACCACTGACAAAGGTGGATGTGGAAGAAAGTTTATATCATAATTATAGCACTGCATAAACAAATTATTTAGGAGGGTTCATTGCATTACATCTTCTCGGTGCTTTTTTTACACCCTACATCCTCCCTGATGACCTACAGAACTTCAAACTGTTGAATACTTTTGACTGGGATTCAGTGTTTTTTTGGCAGTTGTCTCTAATTTTGTCACTTGGTCACAGCTGGGGAGATGAATTTGCCTTGTCACTACCTATTCCTGGGCCAGGGGTGTGCGTATGTTACCACAAAGCCCTTCCCATGGAGCTGTGCTCTGATGTCCCCATTCTGGTTTTTTCCACAGCTATGTTTCTTACCAGCTGGTTGTTGTTTCTATTCTTCTCCAGCAGGTTTCCTACCAAGGAGCCCACTGCTAAATGAAAGAATTATGCTATCATCTCAGGAAAGGGAAAAGTCTTCAGAGGGCGGAGGCATATCCAAGACACTTAGCAGAACTCTGGGTTCCAGCAGTATGCTCTTTCTATTAGAATAATCAATGGCAATATTTGATGAGGCTCATTCAGACACAGGCAAACACAAACTGTTTCACTCACTGTTCATCTGCTTGCTGATCCTGGGTTCTGGGAGAGATGTGAAAAGTTGAACTTCACATTCTATCTTTGAGTGGTATAGGAAACACCAAGCTCTGAGAAATTGTGTGAGCTTTTTGGGAAGGATTGCTTTCTAATGAACACGTAAAACCTCATCTACTGCCAAATATGCTACAAACACAGAAGAGAAAATAAAAATTTTTGAAAGAATACAGTGTGGAATTTCTAACATGGAGAATTAAAATGATCAGAAAAGCCTGTGGAAATTTCCTGAGGGAACTTGGAGATATTGCTTCTGTGGAAGAAATGTTGCTCGCAGTGAGTGATGAAAGAAGCAGTTGATTATAATACTATATTGGAGGTACACTTATATTTACTGTTTGGCTAACTTCAGACAATAGGCTCTACCTATCCATACACTTTCTTGTCTTCAGTTTTCTGTCTTGTATTGACTGAATACAGCTGACAAAAAAGATTGTTTGGCAAAAATACTGTGATTAATTATTTTCTCTAGCCTTTTTAGTTCTTATATATTTTCTTTTTAATATTATTAGAATATATATATTTGAAAGGTGTTTCCTTTTCTTATAAAAACTGTTGAGAGGAAAAACATTTTTCCTAGCTTTATGTGAATTGAAAAACATAGAGAGAAAAGGGTCTATGTATTATATATATATTCTCTTGAACATATGTATAAGCTCTGCAATATATATATTATATTGAATATGTATATAAGCTCTGCAAAGCTTAAAACTTTCATTTATAGTGAACATCACCAGCCATGTGTTTTGAAGTGAGCTCATGTTTATGGAATTGTACAACCAACAATAATAACCAATGGTAAAATAACTTAAAATATTTATGTGTAGGCATAGGCACAAAAGCATCAGAGCAGGGCAAGTTGTATTTTGGTTATGGAGACAAGGATGGGGTTCAAGAGTTTCTTCTTTAGTTTCCCCTGCCCCTACACACCAACTCATTCATTGATCTGTTAGAGGTAGCACATGGAGATGTCATGCAGAATGAATTTCTCTGATGTTAATAAAAATCTCACTGTAATGTAAATAATACCTTATCCATGTTGGTAATTGAGGGCCAAATTGAGACCTGAGAGATAGCAAATGGATTGGGAAATAAGGGACTGTTTGATGACAGCAAGAGTGGCAGAACTTGGACCTTGGAGCAAGCTTCCTTGAGTGAAGACCTGGAGGCCAAATGCAGATCATAATGCCCAGCCAAAGCTCCTGACAAATTTGCCTGCCTGGGGAGTGGCCTCAAATCCAGATGGGGTGAGGGATAAAAACCCTGGAACTTTACTCACACATATGCATGAGGCAGGGAGACGTAGCTGCAAGTAACATCTACAAGGCACAAGCACATCCAACTCTCCCACTCTCATTCACATGTACTTCTGAGCATACTCTTACTTGGGTGTTGATCTGTCTACTCTTGATGATGTTTTGGTGCTTTCAAAAAGGACTATACTTTTTTTTTTTTGGTTCCAAATAACTCTCTTCTGAGTGAAAACTTAAAAGGAAGTTCCTTGAAGAGGTTTCAATAGTACTTCACCTATTTTTTAAAAAATATGTCAAAATCTGGACCTTAAAATACACCCATGAAGATAATTCTGCATGCATCTGGCATTTCTGCTGCCTCGTTTCTTTAGGTGGTCCATCCAAAGAAGAGCTTTGGCTTGAATTCAAAAAATACCATGAAACCTTTTACATAAATGCTTCAAGCATAGTTTGGTGTTTGTCGCTTGGTGAGTATGTTTAAATGATTGTTATAAAAAGTAGAAACACAGGACTACAACAGTCAATGGTGTTTGTGTATATGATACATTTACATAACTTGAATAACTAGAACAGGATTACCTGCAATGACGGTTTCCCTGTGATAAACCACAATGGGTACATTTATACAGACAATCTGCTAGAGATCTTATTCACCAGACTCTTGATGGCCACGCTGCTTGAGTCTTAGCTCACTTGTTGGCCTTGTACCAGAGATTGTCCCTCGGTGCAGTCGCTGGGATGAGTCATGTGTAGAACGGCCTGATGCAAGGCAGCCAGTGCCACTTGGCTTCCAGGCCAGCGCCTGGTTCCTGCCCCTGCTTTAGCCAGCACCATCAGCATGCACACATGCTGATGCTCATGCATGAGATTAACACACTCTTATTTTTACCTGGCATTACACATGTCTTTATTTCAACCTGGTAATTATGGTATTAGGTTGATAGGAAGACAGATGGGGTGTCAGCATGGCAATCAAATTTTGCATGCCTTTCCCTGAAGTTGTCCCGTAAGTGTTGAGACACCAGAGGCATAAAGCCTAAAGGAACCTGTCTGCCTGCCAACCTCTGCTGCACCAACCTGTGGGGTTTTATTTTGGCATTTATCATTAATATAGAAGATACAGTGAAATAAATGAAGTTATATCGCTCTATATACCCCTTAATATTGGAACTTATAGGGCACAAAATATCTCGAGTTTCCATAGAGAATGTCTTGGATGATGGGACTTCTCAGTTCAGAGCTCAAAGTTGTGAATGAAGGCCAAAACTCTACTGCTTTCCTTACAATCAGTGTCTGTCCTGCATAATATACTCTCCAATATACTCTCTTTCAGCAACATGTTTACATTGCATATACTTGTAAGGCCCACAGTTTTATTATTCTAGCTGTCTTTTTTTTTCTTTTTCCTTAAAAAAAAATAGATCTAGTATGTTTTTTATGCTACAGTTTCATGATTCATTCCAGCTTGGCTTCAGCACAACATTTTTCCACCCACATAGAAAAGCATGCCAAACCTCCAAGGTTTTGCAATATTCTTTTGTAGTGTTACTTTTATCAGGCAATCAAGTAAATATTAATATAACTCTTTTTCTTTAAGGAAAAGCAAGCTTTGCTGCCAACTGCACAACTTTCCATGTGATAACTTGAAGTATTAACATGTATCTTTGAAAAATTCAACTTATTTATTCCTAAAAATCTGTGGAGTTAAACTGCTCCTGGGTATGAACTTAATATCACAGGTATTGTTACTTTTTTTTTAAAATATAGATTGTTTTTGTTGATCAGGATTCAAAGTCTGTTCATTTTATTCACCTGAGAATTCCTTTAGTAGGTAAAATATAGCAGCTTTACAAGCACAAGTATGTGCTGTCTTGCAGACAGTTGTGTTGGGATGTAAGTTTTGATGCCATTATAGTTTATTCTAGATTGAGTGGACATAACCTGCAGCAGTTTCAGTACTTCCAAAACTGTAATAGCATGATTTAAACTGACATCTTTTGCCAGTTTAAAGATATAATTAAACCAAAAAAACTTTCAGGTCTAAATCTGATGTCAGAGCACAAGAATCTGGCTCATATATCCCCCAAATGATGGGTTTAGCATGATTATTTTAGAGACGGGTGAAAACAAAGATACATAAGATATACTGCCCAGTTTCACAATCTTTTTGCATGATGAATCACTTTTGCTCACTTACATAGGTGAATAAGTATTGTGGCACTTCCAGTGAACACAATCCAAAGCAAAAGTTGCAGAGCAGAACCAATAAAATACGTAATATGGCAGATAAGCTTTCCAGTCATCTGCGAAATAAGATTATTTGTTCTTTCCTGTCATATCACTGCGTGGCAATTTTCAGTTCACGAGCCAGTAGTTCCTACCTAGCATCCTTTCTAAGATGTTTAATCCACTGCCACAGGAATAAAGCTGCCATGCCTAACCCATGGCTGCAGCTATATAGAAGTTTAGTTCCTTGTCATCAACAAAGCAGATGAGACACATGTTCCTTATATGAGTTAAAAACATACACACAGAGGCAAAAAATCTATTTCAGGTTAACTAAAAGGAATTCACTGTATAAATTTCAGTCCAACCACCAAACCCAAAAATCCATTATTTGCACAGTTCTATTTCCAGCACACATAAATATGCCACTCGTGTTCATTAATAGTACCACAACCTACCCCTGCCTTCTCTTCCCTGTGAACAGGGCTATTCTTCACGCTGCCAGCACTTGTTTACCACTTCCATTGCATTCATTATGAAATATCGAGAAGAATTCCCCTTGCCTGAATTTAAGCTACGTATCACAGGGTCTGTATCTGGGCTTGAACAAGTTCCCCACAGAGTTAAGGGAAAGCTCATATCCAATCCAGTTTCCTAAATGTGGAAGTCTTATTGAAGTGTTAGATGCTATGTGTTGTCACCCTTAGGCTGCTCCAGAAGAGCATGGGTCACCCCCA
This sequence comes from Picathartes gymnocephalus, assembly GCA_013390045.1. Lineage (NCBI taxonomy): Eukaryota > Metazoa > Chordata > Aves > Passeriformes > Picathartidae > Picathartes > Picathartes gymnocephalus. The sequence goes on from WEKY01014485.1 coordinate 7,486, forward strand.
GGTCTTGGGTTTTATCTTCAGGCTTTATGCAGATATCTTTTATTCTTGATGGCATCTCAAATGACACTAGAAGGCTGTACTTAGGCAACCTTCAAGCTCTCCATTAATTTTAATAGGAGCTTAACACCTAATTGTGGTGCAGATATCTACACTGCAGACACAATAAATTAGGCTGAGCTCAATCCTGCACACTCAGACCTGAGATATACAGACACTCATCTGTTTGGGGGGCTTGTGAAGATTTCTCTGACCTATCTGGTTTAATTTGGAACTCTTCTGAATTCAGACATCCTTTTCATGAGGTGCTTTTTCCTTTGCAACCTAAAATTCTTACACATAGACTGAAAAATTCCTTACTTCTTGTAGACAGAAAGTGAAAGTAATTTACATCTTTTGTGCAGCCATTTACATCAATGTAATCCATTCCTACGTCAATGTAATCCATTGCTATCTCGCATAATAAAACAGCCAACAAAGCACAAAGTCAAGAGGATCATCTGCACAAGGAGTGTGAACTCTGCCCCAAGGAAATCAACTAATGCTCAATTATCTATAAGATCTTCCTCTAAAAAGAGGAACTTTCTCAGCCCACAGTCAGCCTAGTTACATTCAACAGTGCATAGGAGAATACTCACCCAGAAGTGAGCAAAAAAAATGGTCATTCCTAAAGGACTCTGAGGACAAAGTATCTTCAACAGCAAACAAAATTTTAAATGGCACTCAAATTGCAGACAAATGGAATAGCTACAAATTTCAGTGAGGTGTTCTGGATCATTTATTGACTCCTCTCAGAGCTCTGCAGTGAGTGTCTCAAAACCTGAGTTATCTAAGCCTCCAGCTGCCCTAGCAAATCCAGGCTAATGGGAAGAGGTGGTGAGGAATGCTGGGTATGCTACACACGTTTCTGGGGTTTGACATCAGACTAGTTCTAGTTTGGTCCTGCTGACTGAAGTTCCATTAGCAACGGAAGGCTGTTAGGTAGTCTTTAGGAGCACATTTTTTAGTTAGTGTCATCCAAAAGGAATCTAGCTTCCATGTTTTAAGAGGCTCCATGATGCAAACCAAAGCTTCATTGGCCAACAGATTGAGGGAGGTGATTCTGTCCCTTCACTTTGTCCTGGTGAGACTCCACCTGGAGTGCTGCATCCAGCACTGGGGTTCTCAGAGTGGGAGGAACATGGACCTGTTGGAATAGATCCAGAGGAGGGCCATAAAAATGATTGGAGGTCTGGAGCACCTCGCCTATGAAGAAAAGCTGGGAGGATTCTGGTTGTCCAGACTGGAGAAGAGAAGGCTCCAGGGAAACCTTATTGTGACCTTTCACTACTTAAAGGGGGATTATAAGAAAGACAAGAACACACTATTTAGTAGGACCTTTCGTGATAAGACAAGGGGTAGTGGTTTTAAACTAAAAGAGGCTAGATACAAGGAAAAAAAGAAAAAATATTTTATGAAAAGAGGGGTGAAACACTGGAGCAAGTTTCCCAGAGGGATGGTGGATGCTCCAACCCTGGAAACATTCAAGGCCAGGCTGGATGAGGCCTTGAGCAACCTGATGTAGTAGACAACGTCCCTGCTTGCTGCAGGGGTTTGGACTAGATGAATTTCAAAAGTCCCTTCCAACCCAAACCAGTCTATGATTCCATGATTCTATACTAGCTAGTGGTCAGGAGAGTCCCCTCAAAGTAGCACTCCCAACCTAAACTAATACTAACACTAATAGACAGCTGTCCTTAAACATCTCCTCTCCTATCTTCTGATTTTGATACTATGTTCTGCTTGTGGTTCACTGTATATATTCATTAATCTCCAGAGACATTTCTGTTCTCTGACAGGAGTATTCATTGGGATAGAAAAAATATTAGAGGTCTGAGCAGATGTGGGTATCAGTGTCTTTGTAAGATACGTTTGTGGTTGCCCAAGTCCATTACCCAAATTACAGATTTACATCAAAGAAGTTATTGTAAGCAACATTCTTCAGGCAAAGTTCAGCCCAGTCTCCAGAAAATGAATTGTCAGCACTCATATGAGTGTATGAATGGCTTCTCTTGCCACATTGAATACTTGCCACCTTTTGTAATTTCTCTGTTTAAAGGAGTGTGTATGTGCTTTACCGATTTCATAAGTCACTGTGTTCTCAACACTCTTCATTCATGGCAGCTTTGTTTTAAGTGGGGTGATAGAGCAAAGGGAGGATGAAGGGTTAAGCCGTTTCCAAGGGCTGCTGTTTAACAATGGTTGTCCTTCTGAATCATGGATTAGCAAATAATCATTTGTTCTGATGATGTAATATTTGTAACCTACAGTAATGTAACTGAAGGGAGGAGTTCTGTGAAAATTGGTTTGAACTGGTCTCTCTGGTTTATGATCCTTCCTGTTCCCCTGCTCATGCACCGGCTTAATCTTACTCAGTAAACACGTTTGTTTCCTAATTCTCCTTTAGACTTCAATTTGCAAACACCTTGGAGGAATCCTGATTTCAAACCCAAAATCATAAAAATAAGAAAAAAAAAGGTATTTTAGCACTAAAAATCAAGAGAAAGCACTGATTTACATTGTCATTGCATTCTAACTCAGCATAAAACTAACTTCCTGGAGATTACTGATAAATATATTCATCTTTCTAAGCTCTCTTTTGGCTAAGAATCTGTTTTATTCCAAGGGTTTCTTTTTAGGGCAGTACCTGAAACACTATACTAAACGCAATGTTACTTAAGGTTAAAAAATAATTTAAAAATAGATTATATTAATATATTTGTTACTGAGACCATATAATATTTAAAACACTTTTAGACAGCAGGTGAAATTTTTCTGATGAAAGTTACTAATGAAAGTTACTATTTCATTAGGGCTGCAGACTTTCTCAGGAATAACTTGAATGCTTACTGAGAAATCCTGAAATGGAATTCTACATTTTTTCCTGATTTTTCAGGCCTTGCGTACCACAGAAAAGTGAGTAGGAGTAAGGATTATCTCATCACCTTGTACTTATTCGCCCTATCAGTGACCATTGTTGAAAAATCAACAATTCTCATCTGTTGTCATACCATTACATGTAAAACAGATGCTAACTTTCAAGTATCATATACCAATACAGAGAGCATTTCTGCTAATGAAGATGAATAAATATTTACTTTCTAAGGATAGCATAGTGTGCCTCTGATTGTGTGCAATAAAATAAAGCACATGTGAAAGACTGGTTGCGTTCAGGATGAATAATCACACTTAGACCATGGAGCGGACAGGAAGGAGGAAACCATTATTCTGCATGATGGATTGTGTTTGTGGATTTGACAGTTGCAGGATGGATATTCCTGGTAAATGCCAAGTCACCTCTTCTGCATCCGGCTGGAATGTGTCTCAACTTACAAACCACCTTAATTACATAGCCCTGACCACAGTCCACTGCTGACTCGAATGTGTTATCTGTAATAGCACCATGACGTCTCTTCTTACCATCACATAAGAGATTTCTTTCTAATCAGACAAAGTAGACTTTTACAAGAAATTCAGTGAAATCAGTACGAGCCCCATGCCACCAACAAGAAGCATCTGAACTGCTTTTTTTACTATCACAGTTTATAAATTGTTTTCCCAGCTGAACTTTGAAGATTGTGTGTACTATTCAAAAGAAGGGCAAGTTAACTCCAAAAACAAATGCAGTGAGCATACATGTAGGATTATGTGAGAATGTTTCCAAACTGTGAAACAACTCAAATAGATTGGCATGCAGTGATGCATAGGTCAATCAAGTCACAGCATGCTTCTGCTTAGCTTAATAGTAGATGCTCTAACATTTTTAGTTGCACAGTGCATAGTCAAACAGTATCACAAATGGAATTTTGTGAGGGTGTTCTTCAGCTCACATTCTATTCAAAGAAATGTAAGGCTTTTCTTTTTGGATTTTTTATTTTTTAATGTTGAATAAGTCTCTGGTTACTTTCTTACTATTGTTAGAAAACACTTAGGTAAACAGCTATACTTAATATCCATTTAGATTGTGTTGACCATGAACTTTTCTGAAGAGTATTCATCATATCCTTAAACGCTTCACTTATTTTTGCATCTTAAAGCCAAATTACTTGAGTAGTATCCAGCAGTTAGTGGTGATGCAGTCCACTGACCCACTACCAACAAAGATCACTGGAATTTCTCACTGCTTTCCAACCCTTCACTCAGTCGTTAAGATGAGAACTAGTAGCTGAATGGCCCTCTTCTTGCTGAAACAGAAAAGCTGGTTAAAGTTACGAACATGGTTCATGTTAAATATAATTTCAGAATTTGTTTCAGTGCTGAGTCACAACTGAACCAAATATTTTTAAAACCGTCACAGAACAAAAAGTTTTACTTTTTTAAAAAAAGGTGACTTGGAGGGAAATTTGCATTTCAACTCAAAATTTCTCATTGTTAGTAACAGTTAGAGGTACTCGTTTATTTTTATGGCTTCCTTGTGGAAGTCCATAATAAACCACATGCCATAACATATTAGTTGACCCAGAATTGCAGGATAATGGAAAGATACGGTAAGCAGCTGGCTTCTGTAATTTGTATGTTGAATGTTTGCATGCTCCTCTTGTTAAGTACCAAACTGTTTCATCAGAACAAAAACATGAGATACTTTGATCTGGAAAATAAGTTAAGATATTTCAATGGTACACTGCAGGCACAATTCACCCTACCTAATGTTAATCACCCACGTAAGGCATGTAAATTAGGGGTTTAGTCGTCTCAGACTCCCTCTAATGTTGCAGGAGGATGATGGGCACTTTCTCAGGGTGGCAGGGAGACTTGGTGGCTCCACAAGAGTGGAGAGAGCCAGGGTGACTGGGCTGTAACACTGGTACCTCAGCGGTGGAGCCAAGTGCAGGTTCAGGCACTACCTCATACCTCCTGCTTTCCAAAACAAATCAATGAAATAGTGCAATTATTCCAACTTTGCAATTCACTTTGGGGAGGAGTTTTCTTTGGTAGAAAAAATAAGTAAAATCTTTCTGATTCCACAAAAACTTCTACATATTAGAGCAAAGTACATTTGCTCCAAATCCTTCCATCAGCTTTAGCTGTGAGCAGCACCAAAGAGCTGTATTACCAATTCATGGAGGAAAAGGTGTGCTTTCATTCTTCAGCAAACTATTTATGACTTCAGAAATGGGCTTTAACAGGATCTGGGAAGATCCAAGTCAGCTTGCCCTTTGGCCCACAGGCAGGCCAAGCAGAAGTGATGATTTTGAGGGCCAAAATCGGGAGATTAGAAAGACACCTGAACTGCAAGATGAATTTAGCAAGAGGCACATAAATCCCTTAGGTGGTCTCCTTTGTTTTCTCTGAATTAAGTTGGTTTTTTGTTACAGAAATGGGAACTCAGAATATATTATTGCAAGCCTATTAGAGCACCAATGTTATGGGATATTGCAGATACACATATCTGTCATCTTGAGCAAAAATTAAGGGCAATGGAACAAAGATATAATATAAGGGGTCAAGGAAGCCTTTATGCCTAGAAGTTTTCTAGATTCCTAGATCCATGGGCCATGGGAAAACCTGTAGGAGAGGAGCTCTGGAGGTCATCAACAGCAACTCCCAGCTCAAAATGGAACTATTGTAAATACTGAAGCATCTCAGCTGGGCCTTTTCCAGCTTACAGAGTGTCAGAGTCCTCTAGGGATGGAGAACCCACAGCTGCTGTAGTTTTTGTATAGTAAATCACCCAGAGACATAAAAGGTTATCATATGGTCACTACTTTTGAACATGTCTGTCATTTCAAAATCAAAGATTGATGCAGGGTGGAGAAAGAGATTGTTGTTGCATCACTGCTCCCATGCAAGAATTTTGAGGACTCTGAAGGTAGAAATAGGAAGGTGGGAAAGATGAGAGACTGCTCCCATTTCCCTAGTTCCACTCAGTTTGATCTCCGAGTCTCTTTTCCTCCAGACCTTTCAGATCTAAGTAGTTATATTTCCTCAGAGGACTCCTCCAACTCCCAATTCATCTGATGTGTCTTTTTCCTGAGGGGAAATATCCTCCCCTGGTAAAATTCCCAGATCTTACACTTAGCTCTTCTAAATGTCTTCGATTATGTCCTGACTTCTCCTAACTTGAGAGATTGTAGCAATAAATCCTCAAAGCCTTGGATTCCAACACTAACTCTCCCTCAACTCTTCTGCAGGAAAATCTCTCCCACTTGAACTTCCCACATGCCCTCTCTTATCCCTCCAGACTAATCCCCTAACTCCCAGAAACTTAAAGCTCCAATTTTTCCTGTCCATCCAACTTGACCTTTCACTCATTGTCCCTCACCTGGGCTCCCTTGCTCAAGCTTTCTGGCTCCTGCCAACCCTTCCTTTCCCCACACAGAAGTGACTCTCCCATGCTGTTGCCATCTTCTGCTGTCACCATCATTTCAGAGACACTGCTTCCACAGAACATAAAACCCCAGGTCATTCTCTGCCTTAGCCCTTCCTGCTTTCTGGATTTCCCTAGGGTTTTCTCTGCTTTGGCAGGAATCTAAAGACCTCACACTCCTCACCAAGAATCCACATTGGTGTTTGCTTCCTGTTTACATCCATGAAAAAGAGAAAAGACAGAATCCATAGATACAGTAGAATATAATCTTCTTGCTCTCACTCATTTTGAATAATTGTGAATAATTGTGAATGTGTTGTTGCCTACAAAACAGATCACCTGTAATGGAGGTTAAATGGGAAATATATGGGTCCAGAAGGAAAGTGGACCTAGAACACAGCAAAATTATATAACCAGATGAAAAAACTGCTGGGCTGTTGGTTAAGATGGAAAGGAACTCAAATCGGCATTGTTGAATCTTACCGCGAATAATAAAAAAAGTGCACTTGTAGCCTGTGTACCTGGGCATAGGGGTGGAAAACAGAACCTAAGGATGGGGCTTTACATGCACAGCATAAGGAAGGTCAGGTATTCAAGACAGGATTTAAAACTACATTTTCACCTTACCAGTCAGGAACTTTCAACCACTTTGCAGCAAATACAAAGATGAAGACGTGTCTTACTTCACATTCACAGACCAGAACCTGGAGAAAGGTGTCTACATGTCCACTTCAGGTTAGCATACTTCTAAAATGGGCTGATGATGGAATTGTTTCTGTCTATTTCATCTGTTTAGTCTGTTTAGTTGAAGTGAAATTGTAGAGGTCAAAGTGGGAGACCAGATTTTAATTTCCTCCAGTCTTTCAAGTATCAAATGTCCTACTTGTCTGAGTTGAATTGAAAGGGCTTTGACCATAAAGTGTATAATCGAGTTTCTGTCCAAAACTACTTTGTGCAGTCTGCAGAATGGTGTATCTCTGTGGTGGTGCCTGTCTAATGACTTTTGAGGTTTTTTGCTACACATTAATATAACTTGAAGAGAAAGTGTAGACTATGAATGAAACTCCTTCTCCTCCTTTCTATACAATGTAATCCCTGAGAAGAGGACATTTTCCTTGGAAAATGTTGGTTTCAACCCCTTCAGTCAGAGCAAAGTGTTGAATCTGAGCTTAACTTCTAAGCAAACTACTTAACCGAAGAATTTTGTATGAAAAGTGGGTGGCAGATCCTCCTCCACTGTCTGTTCAAAAAATCACCCACAAATCATGTTCCAAGGAGCTTTCTGGGTGTGTGTTGGGTGTTTTTTTGAGAATGTCTGCAGGTTTGAGCTCCCCAGGAGACTTCAGCAGAGGAATGCCTTGCTTCGTAGGTGGGAGATAGCTATCAAGCTGCTTAAACTGTTCTGGGCATGTGCCAAAGCCGTGCTCTGGACACCCAGAAGAGCTGAACCTCAGACAGGCAGGTGCCTTCAGCAAGATCCGAATAAAACACTTACGGTGCAAACAAGGAAAATTTCATCAAAGAAAGAGAAAAGTGATTTTCCCTATAATTTGCCCCACTAACATACTCAAAACTTCCATCATAAAATTTATTTTCATGCTTAAAATTACAGCACTGACACCTTGCTGAACTAAATATGCAGACTGCCATTCCCCGGAGTTCATTTGGGATTTACAGAGTGGGTATTCTACTGTCTAAGCCCCACAAGGATCCCCCATTTCTAGGCATGCTTACACCATGTCTAATGCATATCAGCAGCACTAGGTTCAACACAGGGCAGAGCTGCCGCTGTCACTTTAATTCAAAAACACTAGTGTAGGAGAAGCAGTGGTGGTGGTGGTGGTGGAATCCACTTTTTGCATACTAGCCTACAAGATTGCCTACACAACCGTGGATGACCCAGGTTCATTGAATTCTGGCATCAGACAGCAAGCACAAGAGTAGATAAATCCTTCCTGGTGAAGCCGTGGCATTATCTGGCAAGACTTTTAGAATAAAGTAATTATTGCATTTTTTCTTGGTTTTTCTAATGAATTACATTTTGAAGAAGTTATGGACATTTTTCCTGTCCCAGTTTGGCCTGCAGTTAGGTTAATTAACTTTTTCTGTTCAATAAGCTTCCTTGCTCTGTAAAAGAATAACTCAATCTAGAGTGTCATATTCCAAATGGATGGTGACTGCACCACAGCCACCTACCCCCATCTGTGACTAGGATGAATTTAACCCACTGCCACTGAAAAGGGCAAACAGTGACAGCAGCTGTCTGTGGGACAGGATGATAACAAAGTGTGAATAACAAGCCTCCTTTTCACGTAGATATTATGCAGATTATTCTTATTTGGTAACACTTGGAGTATACTGAGAAACTTAAACACATGCTGTTTGGTTAAGTAAATCATGAAAGAATATGGGAACCCAAAAGAACTGTAAAAAAAAAAAGGTCAACCTCATTGCCAGATTGGATTCAAAATTCTGCGAAGCTGGTGAAGGTAGGCTGGAGAAAACAAAAGGCAGCAATGCTATCTATGACACAAGAAGAAAAATGGAAAACTCAGCACAGGGTTTAAAGATGTCTGTGGAGGTGGGTGAGTCATTGTTGCTCAGACTTTGAAGTGAAGGAGACAAGCCTGTGCGTCATATATTATTTCCTCTTAATCTGCAGAGAACAGGCCATCCCAAGCCATTGATGGAAGCCAAACACTTGGAGCACAAACGAAACGTGACTGGACATGGGTTTCTCTTAGTCAGGCATCCTGGGAGCCCAGAACCGCAAGTCAGACTCTGTCAGCAGTTGAAATACCTTTGGTTTACAGGTTAACAACCTGACGATAAAATGAGCTGTGGCTGAAACTAAGTCTACGTGGGCCTGATGTAATTAGGAGCCAAGTTTCATACCGCTATAGGGTTGATACTACACCCACTGAAGTCAATGATAATCTTTCCATGAATAACAGAGGCAGACCTTTTCATGTCTTGATGCCTGTATTTATAAAACAGGAATAACGGTACTTTCTTTCTCCCTTATTTGCAGTCCCAAAAACATTTTACAATGAGGACTGTCTCTTTCTAGGCACTCCATATCGTGTTTAACCCTTCAAGATTTCTCTCTTGTTTGGAATTTGAAGCCAGAAATACACATTATGGCCTGCATGACATATCTAACAGATAGGATGTTTGCTGTATGCAGACCACAGACTTGTGGAGATCTGAATATCTCAGAGAAACACTGTAAGTAAGTACTACTGGCAGTTTTTGAAACCCCTGTTTAAAAACTCTAGGGTTTTTATTTCTTCTTCTTTGAACAACTACAATAGTATAAAGCTTGTGAAGGCAGCACAGAACTTTGTAGGACTCTACAAGTGCAAGGGTGACTCCACCCCAGAAGATAACTACTAAATTGAGTAAGCTGAACATGTATCTTTTATTCATACAATGCTGTTTAAATGTGCAGCTCAATGTATTACTCTAAGATCAATCTCTAGCATGGACAGGACAGACAGCAAAAGAAAGCCTTGCATGATCTGTATTGTATTGATTTGTACTGATAATTGAGTGGGACTCTTCATTTCATCTTCAGGTCACTTACATGAATTTATGTTTGGTTTGGGGTTTTATCCCTTGATGGGAAACACCTATACCTTGCATAGACTTTATGACTCACTGCTTTGGAAGAGATACTGGCAGACCCTTTAGTTTACATCCTGTGTAGGGCTGGGGTCTTCTTTTTTTTTTTTTCTTTTCGAGTAAATATATGTTTCCTTGAATGTGACATGCTGACAAAGCATTTTGTTACACTTTTGTAGCAAAGCCCCACACCATCAAATACCACACAAATATAAACCCTACATGGAAGGATATTAAGACTTAATAAGGCTTGAATTGACAGTCATGCCTTTTCTAGGTTCTAAGTACCTTATTAATGAATATGATCAAATAAAATTATGTTAACACTTGAGACAAATATTTCCTCAGAATCCTGAAATGTCCTCACTTAGACCTCTAGATCCTAACTGTTGTTATGTCACAGCATACTTGAAAAGTCACAACATCAGTAGAAAAGCCAGAGGTATCAGCCCTCCAGCCGTTGTAATTTGCTGAGCCATTCCTTCTTGAAAACCTGGTGTCTGTCCTAGTGGAACTGCACATTTTAAGGCTAGAAAATTCTCTCAAAATTATAGACTCTTTCAAAACTTTTGTAAGGTAAATACTTTGTTGTTGCTCTTGGAAGAAAACAAATCCTTGGGCAACTGAGCATAGAAAATAGGGCTGAACAACCTGTTCAGAAATCCCAACCTGCCTAAACACAGCAAGTTTCAGCTTGAAGAGGACTGATTGTGCTGAGGATGGCCTGAAGCCCACAAAATGCAGCTAACTTCCGTGTCAGTTAGGAGTTTCAATGAGCTAGGTACACTTTTTCCTTTAAAGAGAAGGCTCCACTCATCTATTTGAGTCTGATTGCGTTTTGCTCACAAAATATTAACAGGAAAAAGCAAGAAAAATAGTACTGAAATAACCTGGGTGTCATTTTTTTCAGTATTGTAGGCATCATAATCTCTTGAGATGCTTGTGAGGGTTTTATGGATGCCAATATCTCTTACTCCTTACTCAGAAATGTCCCAGATGTGGAAAATTTCCCTGAATCTCTCATGGTGGCAGTGGAAAAATGTGGAAAGGAGCAAAGGGTACTGATTCACTACAGTGTTTTATTCCAAAATGACACATGGATGTAATACTGCTGGGACCGATTAAGTCATATAAACATAAAATTGGGTCAAAGAGGTAGGGTGGATTTAGCTCAAAAGATGTATTAATGTTTTGAGGAAGGGGACACTGCCTCCTACTTCTTCAAAATAACATACAATGTTTTTACATTAAATAACAGTGGCTACCAATAAGACAGAAGGCTAGTTGAAAGCATTTTCACATGACTGCAGGTAACCATGTGTTATGAACTAGTTGAGACCTGGGAAAACACTCTAGGCAGTGGTAGGCAGACAGGCAAACTTAGTCTCATGCTTTGCTTTTAGAAGTTCCAGTACGTACTGCCGCAACCAGTTTTTGTTTTGTTATTTTTTCCCAGAGAGCCAGTTTGTAACCACAGACAAACATTTTTCTCTGTTGAAACTCATCCTTATGGCACGACAGCCTGGCTAATTCTTGGTTATATTACATACGTAATAAGAATGCTCAAACATAAAAGGGATGAAAGACCAAAGTGAGAGAAATTTCCCTCAATTTTGCTTTCCAGAAAAGCAAAAGCTGGCATACACAGGTCTTTCTGTTGCTCCTAGATGCTGAAACAGGGGATGTGAACATCAGACATTGCTGCCAGTTAGGTTTCCATATTTATTTAAGAAAGCTTTCTCTTAGGCTTCTCCTGTGTCAGTTTTTTTTACATTTTCTCTCACACTCTGTATTGAACTCGGGTCAATAGCCCACGAAATGCAGACTTTGTCTTCTGGTTTCTGTTGTCTACAATCTGTCATCTAGTTTCTGTCTTGTTCACCTTTTGTGACTAACCTTGTAAATCCTCCTTTATCTCACTTGTGTAATTGTGCCAGTAAAAATTTCAAGAAAATAACATTGTGTTCATGTCCCAGGGCTGTCTCAAAATACTAGAGTTAGCATTTTAAGATGTAAAAAAAATTTTCGTTCTTTGTTGCTTGCCCTAAAAGTTCATCCTTGACATCTGAAAGTCAATCTGCTCTTTCTCCATACATTTAAACAGCTATAAAAATCCAGCTTTGGAGATCTGGGGCCCAGTTCAGTAAAGTACAACTATTTCCTTAATAATGGATGAGACAAGGCTGATCCAGCTCACTCTTCCATGTATGGGCTGTGCAAGGCCAGCCAGAACTAGGGAAGTAAGAAAATGATTTTCATGAGCGGCACAGGTGAGCGCAACTGGAGGAAAACTTAGTCATTTCATTCTTATGAGTATTTGTGTTCCCACTTTCCATTTGGTCAAGGATCCTCTGGCTTGCGCAGGTGCTTGCCACATTCCAGAGGGGATTTGGAGCTGCCATTATGGACTGAGCTGGGTATCACTGGCAGGATCATGCTCACACAGAGATGTTGTTCAGCTACACAGCTGTGCCAAAGGACCCAATGCTCTGTTGTTTAGTCGTATTCCAACTATCTTTACTCATAGTGAGTAATTCTTTTGAAGTCAGTGTGTCTACGCATGTGAGTAATGGCCTCAGGATCCGGCCCTTCAACACTGTGTGACGTGTTGTGTTTCAAATGCTTCTGCACTGTTGTTTTTAAAACTTCATGGCGATTCACCTACTGGAATTGTCTTCTGAATAGCTTCTTTCCATGGATTTCATTATGTATATTCTTTTATTTATTACATTTTCCTTTTGATCTGCATGCCAATCTAGATAAACTCAATAAAGATAGAATTTTAATGAACATAAGGAACTATGTGTAGCTGCAACAGCCAGTTTTACTAGTTTTATGGGTGTGTGCATTTATTTTTACTTGTGTAATATCCAGCTTGCAAGGTTACAGTGTGTGAAACACTTCATATTCATTTGATTGTTGTAAAGAATGAGATATCTCTATAATTTTTATGACTCTCACTGGTATTTCATATTATCTGTTTGAATATTTTTCTTCAATTGTATGGAATTAAAAAAGACTGTTAAGAAAAACAAATACTAAATGGAATCATGACAAAGATCAGTATTTTTCAGAGACAGTATCTAGAAGTCTTTCAGAACAGGGACTGTTAGCAGTGAAATGTCTACCATCTGGCTCCAGGTAGGTTACAGATGGATGTTTCCAAGGTCAGGATCGAAGAAACTTAAAACTTTTGTTAAAAGGTAGCCTGAAGTAGAAAGGCTTGGAAACAAGTAGCAGTTGCTGGGTATCTGTGTCTTCTAGTAGAAGAGAAGGGCAACAGGACTCAGAGGAACATGTGGAAAACAACAAGGCAGGACTAAGGCTTAGATGGAGATGTACAAGACTTCTGGCATTTTTTTTACTGTTACATATCTTTTGATAAATAATACATGGGTTACTCAAATAAGGCAATCAACACAACCTCTTGGAGAGATGTTTCTGTACACATGTCATAGCCAGGCAAGTAATGATGAGGAGAGAGAGGCAGACTTCCCCAGTCCAAGGTCCAGCCATAGAGCTGTTAGAGGGACAGTTTCTATCACAATAGACAGGGGACAAGAAAAGGAGCAGGTTCCAAATGTGAGAGATGTTTAAAAAAACAGAAAAAGGAAAAAGGGAAAGAAGAGAGGTCTAGGGTAGAAGACGTCTTGCAAGAGGATCTAAAACAAAGCAGCCCTGGCAACAACAGAAGGTGCTTTGACAGGTAACAACAACCAGAGCTGTGTAGGTACATGAAATTATTCATAATATCAGAATTAGGCTTCGTTGTCTGTAGTGTAATAATGTTAATAAATGGGATCATTGCTTCATAATCAAAATGATTGTTACTAAAGGGATGATGTCTTAACTACAGTCAAACAGGCAGTTTGTGTTCCTTTTCATTTTTCTGGAAACATTGGATTACCCAAGCATTGAAGCCACTCGTGGATGTTTGGATTGCGGCACATGGACAGCAACTACATTGGACCAAAAATCATTTCTCAGTAAGTGCATCCATAGTAACTACTACGGAGGCCCTCCCAAAAAAAGGGAACAACCAGGGCCTGACTTGGTTCAGTTCATTATAGAGAAGCCATAATGTGGTGCAATTCACTATAGTAGAGCTATAATGTTGTGGACCTACTTCACAGCACCTTGATTCCGGAAATGAAGTTGGTACCAGCTGTCTGTGCAAGGTGGACATACCCACTTACCTGTCTAGGGGTAAGCTGGTAGGAGTTGAACTCATTCCCCTTCCAAATTCCAGTGGTAAATACCATTATTGGAAGATATTTATGATTTTCTTTACCGGAGACTTGCTATAGCTTAACAGTCGGCAGCAAAGAGGAATCAGCACCAAGTGTCTAACCAGCCCTCAGTGAAATACCAGTGCAATATAGAGAATCACCTCAGACTCACCATCATAATTCTTTTTTGTATACTAAAAGCATTATGATGAACAAGGTAGATGTAGCTGGCATACAAATCAGGAAGTAGAGGCAGATTCTCTTTCCTAAATTTACTTTCACCTTCCAGTGCTATCTCAGATGCATGAGGTATCACAGTTCAAAGATCATCAGTTTCAAGAGTTCATCTATCTTCTTGATGACAATAATTAAAATGCTTCTCTAGAAAATGACAGAAGGACTGCAACGCAGTGGTTGTAGCAGCTGAAGGAATTGGTGCCACAGTAATAATAATAATGGTGTGTCCATGAGACAGGGTAAGCGTGGAAAACATGGCTCTGCTGAAAGGATCAGGAAAAGGAGGATGAAGTGCACAAAAAATATTTTGCTCTACTCTCCCATTCCTCATGTCAAGCTTATTCTCCTTTTCTCAGAGCTGATCTTTTCCTCAACATGTCCTCAATGCAACACTGGAGTTATCTGGACAACCAAGGCTTGGTCTGTGTTCTGCATTTCTGCTGGGCCAGTGCTGTCACTACACATGGGATTTCCAGGTTCTCAAAAATAGGGACACACCAGTAAGAGGCCTGTCTATAGTGGCCACAGGCCTGGAAGTAGACCACTTTTACACCAGTGAGGTATTCCAGTAGAACTGTAGTATGGTTTGTGAAGCTCACCTAGTTTCAACCCCCCAGCCTGGTCTTGAGCACCTCCAGGAATTGGGAGTCCACAATGCAACCTGTGCAACCTGTTCCAGTGCCTCACCACCCTTATAGTAAAGAATTTCTGTATTCTATACTAGAGTACATTTCTATACTCTGTGCTTGAAGCTGTGTACACAGCTGCAAGCACAGGTTAGATATCTCTGGTTTTTGTTCAGATCTGATCATAGTCTTCTGCCTTGTTTCAGGAAAGTATTAGTCTGATTTGAAAGTAGTGGAGAATCTGCTAATTTTCAAGCAGAAATGGTAAAGAATAATTTATTTCCCTTTACTCAACTCCGTGGTATGGCAAGGCTTGACTTCAAATCATTAACAGAAATATGTTGCTAAAAATTTGAGATTAACAACTGGATCAAAATCCATGCAATAAAAGAAAAGTCTTGCTGATTTTAGAAGTGAGAGAAATGAGTTAATGTTTACGTTGGTCCTGATGCATCCTTTGACATAACCTGGACAGTTATGGCACAGCACAGTATAAATACGGGTTGTATCCCAGCCTCTGCACTTCCAAGAGCCAGTCCTGCTTCATTGGCTTTAAGAAAACCTGAAGAATGAAATTAGAATATGGTGCCCTACAGGCTGGGTAAATGCAAAGCTTTGCAGGTTCAATCCAGGAAAGCCAACAGCAAGAAAAAGGTGTTTACCCATTACCACAAAGAAATATATACCAGGCAAATAATTTCACATCCCTCACCCTTGCCTCAAAGGGAGCATAACCACAGAAGGTGCATCCTTGGTGTACACACACCTTCCCAGGTGAACGGGCTGGAATAACGAGTAGGTCTCTGGAGATCCCTGCAGCTGTGTGGAACTGCCCATGAACTCTTACCAAAAAAGAGTCAACTTTGGGTTGCTGGAGAGAGAATTTCCCTGGAATGCCAGGTAATCTTGCTGGGCATCCCATGCAGGCCTGCTGACAGCATGAGGCAGCAGACACACAGTATCTATCAGTAGCTGGGACAGCTGTGGGGTGGCTACGGTGACTTCATGCCGCAGAGACCTGACACCTGTGCTGCCAGGCACTTGCCTCGCTCATGCCCCAGGGCTGCAACACTTTCTCCACTGCCATATCCCTACAGGAAAACGTTTCCCTTTTCAGTTGGGCTGGGCATCCATGGCCTATGGGCTGGGCTGGGGCTGGAGCTCTCTTCCAGACAACCTGAAGCCACCCCTGTGGGAGGAAGGCAGACACAGACATCTCACTACTGCACAGAAGGTAAACACTAATTGTAATTTTATCATAGGAGAAGCCTTTTGTGTGCATTAATGTGCAGCCCTCAAAGAATGCACTAAACCCCCAAATAAATCCTAGGTTAAAAAAAAGTTCCCATCCTGTGACTACAGAATCCGTGCTGTCCATGAATCTGTAACAGATGATACATCCCTTGCATCAGCTGCAGCAATGTCTGATCCTTAATGTGCCTTAAAGCCAAAGGTCTGTCACCCCACTCTCCACACAGCCTGCTTTATTGTTACAGTGAGCACAACCTTGTACTCTGTCAGCCATTATTTTATGTGTGTCTCTCTGCTAACAAATGGATTTTGTAATGAATGCTATTGACAGGACACAAGTACTTTTGTTGAAAGAAGTGTGGATTTAAGACAAAATATTTTTAAAATTACTGTCACATTCACAACTTTTCTTCTAAAGGAAAACTGCCTCTCCATTTTCTCTGATACAAAAATAAATGAAGTATTTTGACTTTCTCTTAAGCAGAATGCTAAATTCAACTTGAAATCTGCGCAGCACATTTTCTTCTCAATCAATTCAAGACATTCATGAAAATAAAGTTTTACCAAGATAACAAAAAAGCCAATTATTCTCACAAACCTTTCTCGTTGAGTATACTGAGGGCAACATCCAGAGGTCACAACGTGTTGGTAGGTATATTTGTAAAGGACGAGTGCTCTGAAACAAAAAACAGTGCAAAGTGATGCAAATGAAACGAATGTGATGCAAATGAACATCCCTAGTGCCAGTGAAAAATACTGAGATAGGGCTTGGAAACGAGAATCTAAGCAAGTAAAAAGCAAGTGGAAACATGTATTTTACAACTAAATGTCAGTATGTACATTAAATACAAATGTTACAATTGTTTTGAGAGAAAGATTAAAACTTTACCCTTTGGCATTAACTGTTTGGGAGGAGACAAATTAAAGGAGTATTTGCCATCTAACAAATTTCCACAACACTACAGCAAAATCCTTTGAAATGTAATTCTGATTTAGAAAATTTAGAGCTTCAATATGAATTTTCATGAATATTCATGAAAATTGTCAAGTAATAAGAAAACACTGACATTAGAATTACAAGATTTTCTTTCTGTAGACAAAAAGTAGTAGGGTGCTAAAAATATACCACTCCAAGGAGTCTCCTAATAATTTTAAAATAGACGTTTGATTTCAGAAACCGTTTTATTTGGTGGGTCAATGAATCAAAGGAATAAGGCTGGAAATGACCTTAAGAGGTTGCTGTGTTCCCAAATCACCCCTACAGACATTTTTCTAGCCCATCCAAAAAAGGAGATTTTCAATTCCCTCAAGTGAATCTATCTTTTTATGGTAATCTCCTTACTGCAGCAGACTTTTGCATCCCCTCTTCAGTCTTTCCATTTTAGATCAAGTAATTCTCTTTCTATGGCTCTTATTTTGTATGTCCTGTTTTCTAAACCTCTTCCTCTGCTTGTTACTCTCTCCTGGAGTTTGCCTATATCCTTGTTCAAGTGCAGCACCCCAAAGCGGGCAGAATCTTCCAGCTGAGGTTTCATCAATGCCAAACAGAGCTGAGCAGTCACTTCCTGTCTCTTACAGATGATGTTCTTGATCACATCGTGCTGAATTTTTCTTGTTCACAACAGCCTCAGATTGCTGACTGGGCTTGTGTAATCCTTTCCTGTTGTTCTGCTGTAACTCTCACTATTCTCAATGTTATTCGTGTCTTTCTAAACTGCAGTTCTCTGCACTTCCCCCTGCTTAGTTTCTCTCTCTGTGAATTTCAGGCCATTCCCCCACTTTGCCCTTTTGATCTGTGAAGATCTTCAAGGGGCTTGGAGTATCATCCTATCTGTGCCATCTGCTAATTAACTGTGAGAGTGTGTGTGTGGGTGTGGGTGTGTGTGCGCACTCTCTAGCCTGCTGTCTAGACCCTTCATGAAAAGATAGATTACGGCTGGGATGAAGATAAAAGTCTGCAAGGACCCTACTCAAGGACTTCACAGTTTTGCAGTGAATGCTTACTCTTTAAGAAAGGTGTTTCAGGCTGTCCTGCCCATTAGTTCCTGTAGGCTGTTTTTTCTTACTTTCCTCACAACATCATGAAATATGGTGTCAGAAAATTCTCACCAAGTATTTACCTGCTATTCCCCCACCCTTCTGTAGGTTAGTTATCCATGCCAAGAAGGAAAAGGACAAATTACTGATATATTTTCATGCTGAAACATTAATTTATCCTTATATTCTAAACAAAATTCTAAAGTGAAACAATTTTTAAAATAAATGCCTGAAATTTTCTATCTGTGGTTTAACAAACTTTGCATGCTAAAAAAGTACACTAAACACACTCATACTACAGGTATTTATAAATACTTCTGATCAGACAGCAAATGAGTAAAACTTACGCTTCAGTTATAAGCTGTTTGCTTTGGCACCTGCCCTATAATGTGTCTGTACAAAGAGAAGGTTAGTCATGCAACATAATTATTTTCCCACCTATTCTTGTCACAAAGTTTTCTGGAAGTGCAGTTTCTTTCTTCAAGAAACATATATCCCTGTATGTAACCTCAGAATAGTATCTCATGACCACAAAACTCTTATGTTCTGTAAATATATTTTAGGGCATTTGATCTTTTCTGTTTTCTTTCCTCCTCTTCCATTAGCAATTTTTATTGCAGCTTCTTGAATACAAGGTAATGACAGCTCATGTTTCTGTTTACACTGGGGCCATATTGGTACACAGAACAAGCGAGGAAACAAAAACCCTGGGCATCGTTATAGAGGTTGTCATCAAAAAACCACTATTTTGTAGTTTTTGCTTCAATCTGTCAAGAATAATATTTCAGGACCTGTCAATTCATGCATTAAGAGGATTTTTTGGGTATTCTTTGAAAATACAGTTTTTTTAACTGTGTGCAGTGAAAGGCAGTACATTTTAACCTGATGAATAATTTAAATTTGATAATAACTTATGCTTGTGTATGGTGCATGACCAGTTAGTGATTTGTGATTACATAATGATTTCTATTCTTCAGACAGGGTATGCAGCTCCACTCTGTGTTACATGGGGATGGGAGGTGAACTAGACTGTTACTTGCATATCCTGGCAGTTCCTGTGGGCTTTTGCAGGAGAGCAGTGGAAAGTCTCCAGCAGTGGCAATGGTGCTGTTTTATCACATGAGGGAGAAGGATGATACAAAAAAACAGGTGGAGAGTACATTCTTCTTGTGGCTGAGAAGAGCTGCGTCTTTCTACATTATTGTAGTAGGCCATATGACAAGGAAAAAATAACCAGAAAAAAAATTCTTCCACAAACCTTCCATTTCCTGCTGAATTTTCTCTGCACAGTGACATGGGAGGTACTAAACTCCAGTGGCTCTTTCATCCACTGGCCCTGTAAGGCCTGCAGGAAACTTTACAGCAGAGAAAAGGAGAAAATGTTCAATGCATTATTGATATACAAACAGATCAATGACAGAACATGTAGAATAAAAATTTTATTGAGACATTTCTCATAATATGCATTAAGAATTGAATATTGCAAGATTAACATGGATAGATAGATTAGATAGATAGATAGATACATAGATAGACAGAGGGACAGATCTGGAATGAGGAACTGTCTACCCTGTACAAAGATAAGTGGTTGGGGAAATGTTCTATTTGTATTCAATCAGTACATAAATATTACAGTTTCCATGGTGTTGGTATTTGTCAAACTACTTTCTAAGGAGAAGCTCAAATACTGAATAGTTAAATGACTAAGAATGTCTTTTGAATGTTAGTTACTTCAAAAACTTAGTATGTAACAATATCCACCCAAAGCATTTACAAATTCCAAACCACACAATTATTTTTTAAATTATAACCCCTCCCATGAAATATGTATAAACAGAACTCTCCCTAGTGAGTGCTTGAAAATCTGGCCCTTTGGCCCCAATCTTTGCTTCCTTGGTTAGTTAATTAATAGGTTTTTCCCAGAAAATGAATTTCATACAAATCCAAACAATGGATAAATTCATGGAAAACGTGAACAGATCATAGGCGAATCATGAAGAAAAGACACAGTTGGAGTTCTTCAAACAATGTGATAGATCATAAGAGTTCTTATTGTGCTTAGCACAGAAAGAGTGGGATCCTAGTATATCTGAGAGGTGGTGTGGTAATAAACCTGTAGATGGTTAACATAACTCCAGAAAGGAGATGACATTCATGTATTTGCTCTCTCTTTATTTCTTGGACTCCTGTTAAATTTAACCTGTTTTTCCTAATTCTCCATATACAGAAGCTGCAATTTGTTGAAATACATTACCGTACAAGTGGGCTCTGCAATTGTTATTCTCTAATCACTTCATGGAGAACTAAAGAAGTCATTACAGAGCAAGTGATGAACATGTCTAAGCACACTTAAAGATCCCATTGCTCTGTATCTATATTTGTAGTCACTGTTTTCAAGCCCACTGATAGTTAATTACCTTCAGAGGATACCATTCACACACTTTAAGTTATAAATGTTCCCAAGTGCTTTGCAAAATAAGGGTCTACTTTATCTACCAAGTGGAACTACAAACAGCTGGAAATGCTTTATTAAGCAGCCAGAAGGGAGTGAAATATAATGAGAATTTAATAGAACATAAAAGTGTTCCAATGACCGGTTTTGCATGAAAAACTTAAGCAAACTCCAAACACTTTAGAATGGAAGTCTCAAAGGCACATCAATGTATTTTGAGCAACAAAAACCTACCCTTGTGCTCACATATTTCATTACCCCCTTGCTGGCTTCATTGGGCACTTTTGAATTAGACAAACTCTCATTAAAACTAATGGTAGTTTTGCCTAAACATGCACCTGCAGGATCAGGCTTCACTTGCTGAAACTCACATTTACTCCCTGAAACTAGCAGCAGATCAGCATGTTGATAAGCACTGAACACATTACCGCAGGAGAACATACAAAGCTGCATTTGAACAGGTGACATTTCCTTTTCAAGGCAGACCTGTTCAAAAGTTTAGCATTAATCATTTCTAAACAGGCATAACAGAATTATCTACTCTATCTGTCAACTTGCTGCTTCTTATAAAGGTAAAGCTTCTTCAACCTGTAGAAAGTGATGTCAAAAACAATAAAGTAGGGCCACTGATTAATGAGTCAGCGCAATTTAACTGCAGCATCAGAACTTGTTCTATCAACAATTGCTACAAGACAGCAATATCTTTGTATATATGTATATACTGCTTGAAGTAAGAGACAATATTTGGTTTGGTTACCTCAGCCTCAGTTTTGCAGAACACTATGGTCACAACTGACTTTTCACAGATGAGTGAGCACCCTGAACACACCAGACTGGACTAGCAGTCAATATCCATGTAAAACTACAAGAGGGTGCCACAGAAGCACCTGTGACCTTTTTTGAAGGGCCTCCATAGGTCTTGTTTCAAGCACCTGAACCTCTATAATCCATTGTTTGCAACAAATGAAAAGGGAAAGTGCTTGCCTGCAACTAGCAGTACCTGTAGCGCTGCAGAAGTACCCACTAGAAACCACAGGGATGCCCATGTGTCTGGGGAAGAGGGTTGCCCTTGATGCCCCCAGTTCCTGTTTGTATTGGTGTTCCTGGCAGAGCTGTCTTTGGGATGGGGGCCTATGGGGTGCACCACAGGATTGTGAACTGAGCGTCAGTCTCTGGGTCTCTGCAAAGATTGATTTCAGCCACAGCTGGGGCTGTGCTTGCAGATTTTACTCTTTGTGCAGCCCAGCTGCACTTACACTAATGAATGACGCTTGCATGGAACCATTCTCCAGCATCAAAACTGGCCAACTCACAGTGTACCATGCCATCAGTATTAAATTCTTTTACATCCCAAACCCGGGTGGCCAGACTCGTACAGCCACCAGGGAACAGTCTCTGGCCTCTGCTGAATCCCCGGTTGTGCCAGGGAATTGTTTCGGGAAGTTCTTGGTGGCCCAGGCCAAAATCATGTCAGCAACTGCTCTGATGACTTAAGTTCCAGTGCCCTGGCACCATTTAATTTACTGGTGGAGAGGCGGACTCAGTGCATGTGGTCTTGGGAGCAGCCTCAGGGAGCATCTCAGAGTGAATGTAGAAATATCCCCTGAGGCTATTGATGGAACAAGTAACTCCTTGAACTGAGCAAGATTATCAACATCTGGCCTATAGTTAACAGCACCGTCCAAGCTGACAATACACTGATAGAGCAATACTTAGCACTGTCGTAGCTTGCTCTGTTTTGATTAATGAGTGTACATTTAACTAAATAGTATACATTAAATATTATTAACAGCACATTTATTGCTAACAACATATTACCTAAATGTTTCTTTAGATTATTGCCTTCCCATTAATCAATATGCCTGTAAATTAAATGATTTGAAAAAATCCCTCATCTTTATCTCAGAAATAAATGTATTAATTTATTATTCTGTGAGGATACTAATTAAAGAATTGTGAGAGTTTAAATTCCTTCCCTACTGGGATATTTTAACTAATCTGGCTGTGGAAACACCACTCTACTTGTATGATCACCAAAGAGACTAGCACATTCCTATAACCTCAGATCTTATCGTCACCTCTACAACCTTTGCAGAACCAATTATCTAAGTTTACTCATCAAAAAGCTCCCATTCCACAATAAAAAAAATGTTGGTGCCAGAGTAATACCTGAATAAGTCCTCCTGATAACCCTCAGTCTGGGAGCTTTTATTTGAAGGTTTGCATTTGAAGGTATTTGTCTTCAACAGGAGGATAAGCAAAGCTAAGTATATACCCAGATGTGACTGCCAAAGGCACTAACTTGAAAGACCTAGATAGACAAAAGAGTGGCTCATACCACATTTTGTAAAACCTAGACAATGGAAGAGCTGGCAACAACTGCTTTGTATACAACAACTTAGCAGTTAGGGTGTTTCTGAAGAGCGTGGAAGAGATATGGAGCCTATGGTAGTTTCCCATCTGGTGCAGCTTCCACATCCCCAGGGAGTGCTCCAGCCACCATTGTGTTGAAGTTGCCAGACTGCAGCAAAAACAAACACTGAGACCCAAAGAAAAAGAACGCAAGAAAGCATATGACTCTGCATCCATCACAAAGGAGAAGAGTCCTAGGTGCTGGTCCTTGTTCCAAGAATTGTTTGTATATCTCAGCTAATGATTATTTCATGTAAACAGTCCTCAAATGAGGCATGAGAATCTCTGGGACGGATCCAAAGTCCACTGAAGTCAATGGAAATCTAAGTTAACTGAAGTCAATAGAAAGTTTTCCACAGATTTCAGTAGGCTTTGGATCACTTTGGGAATACTTCTTGGGTGGTAAAGGCTCCATGCCAATGCACTGGAGGCATGCACCGATTTCATACTAACACACACGTTGTTGTGGCTTATTGCTATATTGGAACCAGCCTTTGAAAAGTATCATAATATCCTCAGGCAAACTAGAGAGTCAATTATTCAAAATGTTGGTCTTGAATGTTTAAAGGCCCAGTCATGGGCTCCTTGGGCTAAGTTCCCGCTGCCTGCAATAAGAACTTGCATGGAGGAGGATGGATAGAGCCAAGCTCAGGGCTTGGGAATTTGCAGGGAATTTGATGTGCGTGGCACTGCCAAGCTGCATTGAATGCAGAGATAGCCAACCTGACCTGAAACCTTGTAATGTGGGTAATGAACACAATTAAGCTGTATTAGCATAGCACTTCATATGGGTTAACTAGCCTTGCCAAGAGGCAGGGTTCACTAGCCTGAGGAGAAAACTGCATGAAGATAGACTATTTCCGACTCATTTGGAGGTAGCTTTGCAAAGCAGTGCTTTGTGCCACGTAGGCATGCTAGCTATCCTCCTGTTCCAAACAATGCACACCCTCTGATTCTGCAGCAGCTATGGCAATTGTGCACTTACTGTGCATCTCTCTGCTCTCTCCATGGAAGGGTCTGTCATGCAGTTTGATATTTCCATTATCGGGGGGCACGCGCTGCAGCTTCCCTCGGACCAGGCAAATCAGTCCCAGGTTGAAGTTTGGCAGACAAAATTTTAGCAAAGATATTTTAATTGCCTTCTCTTTTTTCAGGAAAAAAACCCATCAAAACAAACTGAAAACTAAGATCAGTTATCTTAGTGATTTCAGCAGTATGAGGCTTAGCTGCCTGGACACAATTTCCAGCACAAGTCAACATAGTCTCACCACTGAGCCTTGACTATGGCCCTCATTCCTGCTTGCAGTTTGATGAGCTGCCGTTTCACATCCAAGGATTCCAGTTCAGATTCCTTTTTCTAAAGACACACCTTCCATTAAAACTGTTTTCCTGGCAACTAAGCAAGTCTAATTTGCTCATCGCAATTTTAAGCTTTCTTTAATAATTTGCACGGGGTTGCAGTTAACGTACAAGCCACTACAGTATCCTGACTGTAATAGCGCATAACACTCTACTCCAGGAATAAATTCAGATACCATACATGATTCTGTAATCCATTTTATGCATTATTTATACTTTGGTGTCTTGGTGAATATGGTGCTGGATCTGCCCATGTTTTTGACTTGGGATCTCCTTATGGCAAGTGTCAACATCTCAGTCCAATAAAATGTGTAATTTATGAGATAACTAGATGAGAACTGAAGTTGCTCAACTGAGAACCCCACAGTATTTTCTTCATAGGAGGAGATAAGATCTTTGCCCCATAGAGCTAAAGAGATAAATTAAACACTAGCAGCTAGACCAGCCACACACCGTATTTCTCAAGTGACTTACCACATTGTGGGCATTCATATAACCAGCTGGCGACGTGCAAGAGACAGGAGGAGCAGTGTTTGATTTGATGTGACCACCTTGGTTCTATCAGCATCTGTACCCAATCGGCAATGCAATGCAAAGCATCTTTCTGCACAGCCCCCTCCCCAGACTATCTGGAGGCTGCTGGCAGAATCCTGCTGCAGAACACAGGAAAGACATGCTTTCCTCCTTTTGGAGGTACCCTGCACCCACAGTGCCAGTAGCTAAAGTAGAAAGACCCATGAAGTACAACAAGCACCTCCTTTTGCAGGGTGTCATGGGCTAGGGGCAACTGCAAGGACACAAAGGCCCTTGCAGGTTCTGTTGGTACATGTGATTTCATGCCTGGTAAGGAAAAAAATATCCATTGCTATAGCACAATACCAATGCAAAGGCAGTTCTTGACTACTTTTGCTGAAAGTTGTTTCAAAATCCACTCAAAGTTGCACTTAGAAAAACAACTTCTCAAAACAACAAAGAACTGAAGTCTGAACTCAGAGAGGGGATAAAGAATGGAGCTGTCACCATAACAAAGATGCAGATCTGTACTCAGGAGGGAACTGTGCACCAGTTTTTGTGAAAAATCTGGATGTTTAGAACCATGAAAGTAAACAATGGCTTCAGCCATCATTTTCAGCATTTGGAATTTTCATAATTTAAAACTTTCCAAGAGTCCTCAATGGGCAAACATCCTGCATGCTTATTGTACTTTCATATGCCCAATAGGCTGTAGAACTTCAAAGAAATTAAATCTGCTGCTTGCTAAAAAACCTTTTTAACATTATACACCTTCAAAAATATTATGTTACCTGGTGCCAGGAGTCTGTATTTTTAAAATTCCCTACTTCAGTCTGAGTTCTAAACCCATTAAACTCAGTAAGAGTTTTGACATTGACTTAAAAGAGTGGAAGATCAAAAAATTATCTGACAGATTATAACAAGACTCAGGAATAATTAGGGAGTTTTGAAGCCTATCCATACAGGGGATTTTTCTTTGCTTTAAATAAGAAACATATTCAGAAATGTATTTTGGAAATATTGATTTAAATTTTGCAGTGGGAGATTCAGCATAAAGGCAGATGTTTGATTCTATCTTTTGGTTTTGTTTCATACATTTTGCACATTTTTCACATCTATTCTTATCTAAGTAAGACTAGGGGAAGCCAGGATAACAGTTAGTTTGGTTCTAATGCAGTTCATTTCACTGAACTATGTGGGGGGCTGTTTGATTTTTGGTACATGTGCAGTTAAAGCCTGAGAGCAAATTGTTTCCATAATTGATTTTATCAAAAGAAAGATATGTGTATTCATACGCAGGTCCAAAGTCATTGATTTCTGCTGAGACATTTTGTCAAAAACCAGTGTTTATTAATAGAAAACCTGCAGCTGTATACAACAAAACAACAGAAGAATTTCAGAAAAGAGCTGCCATAACCTGTCCTAAGCCATTACTCCAGAAAAGCCAATCTGTCATTGGGTTCTACTGCTGATGTGCCACCCACACCCTCATCAATTTCTCAGAGCAGAGTAGTAGCTGGCCCCAGCTGTGGATATGCCACAGCTTCCTGAGCAATCAGCTGCTTAGACAAGGTCATGGTCATGCAGATGTGGGGGACTGGATGCTTCCGTTCCCTGGCACCAAGATGACCAGAATGTATGGGAACAATTGTGTTATTGAGAGAATTTAGTGTCTTTGCAAGTGTATATGCATACACACTTTATTCTTAAAGCTGAGGAATTCAGCACTTTAAAAAAGCCAGGAAACTCTTGGGTACTCCTTGAGCATCTCCTGTATTCTCCATGTGGGATAAAATTATTAGTACTCTCTTCTAACAACACAGAGTGCCTGAGTTTTTCTAAAATATGCTGTTATTCCTGTCAAATCTACATATAAAATTTTACATATAATCTTTTTTACACTGAATTTGTTTAGTATCTAGATAACACCACAAGCCCTTTTGCTACCTCTACGTGCAACCAAAAAACCTAGAAAAAGTAATAAGATAGTAGGAAAATGTTATTTTGTGCTTCATGGTTTGTAAAAGAAAAACTGACTTCTTCTTATTGTAATTGGACAACCAATTTAGTATTTTATAGACATTTTAGGGAGACTGTCACCATAATAACACAATGCTGTATAAGACTATGAACTCTGAGTCCTTAAAGTGAAATTGAAATGTGAAATTGAAACATGAAATTGGTCAGAGTGTTGCATTTCTTGGGCTTATTTCTGAAAATGGTTCAGACACATCTTCATCAAGCACAGCGATGTAAAAGACTAGACAACATTTTTGCAGTGTTTGAAATCATAGGAGCACTTGGCTTTCAACACACCCCAGGTAGCTGTGCCCTGCAGATGCACTGTTTATCTGAATCATTTAAATAAACTGCATTTTGTCTTTTGATAAATTCGCTGATCAGTTGTTTCTTTCGGTTCTGACTGGGAATCATAATCTGATAGCTGACCTTGACAACACCTCTGTCATAACTGCCTGAAGGCACTGGATAGAAGGCACTCAAGCAAAACTGATCCTGTGGCAAAACTTGAACAGGAAGAAATTTGGAAATCCAGATGCCAGGGACACAACCCAAGCATTCATGGATAAGACCACAAGACACAAATAAGCTGAAAGACTGTATTTGGTTCTTTTTTGTCTTGACTGAGTTGGCAGAGCAGAAAACCCTGAAGTCTACATTAAGTAATAATATGGTTTGGAAGCTTTCCTTTTTTTCTTTCTTTTCCAAGGATAAAGATAAATTTTGTTACCAAAATAAAAATTTTATTAACTGCATTGCCTCCTGCATAGGAAGATTGACTATCAACAAAGGGGAAAGTATCAGTAAGTAAGACCCAAGATTCTGAAGACAGAATTTAAAGGCTTTTTGTTTTTTCCATTTGATTTCAGCTGTCAGAGCAATCCATTACCTGGCAAACCCAACTATTTCCTTTCATATAAGGAAAGGGACCAGCAAAAAGATGTGGCTTTCTGTTCCACAGAGAACTTGGGCAACCAGCAGGGAAACAGAAGATCAGGACTTGGACATTTCTTTCCC
This sequence comes from Picathartes gymnocephalus, assembly GCA_013390045.1. NCBI lineage: Eukaryota > Metazoa > Chordata > Aves > Passeriformes > Picathartidae > Picathartes > Picathartes gymnocephalus. The sequence goes on from WEKY01014485.1 coordinate 35,605, forward strand.
TCCCCAACAAATAAGTGGTACTGTCCAACAGTAAGAACTTGAGCTGGATGCACAACATGGTGAGTCCTGTGGAGGGAAACAAATGGATGGGACTCCCAACTGCTGTGCAGGACTTGCACACTGAATGGATCCTTACTATGAGTAACTAGATTTTAGTTAAAAAGGAAAAAAAAAGGAGATATTTTCTTCAGGTGCCATCTACATTTCACAAAAACATGAAATCAATAGTTCAGTTTCAGCTCATTAAAAAACAGAGATTGCCTGATTTGCTCAGTTCCCTGCACAGATAACTGTAGATAAGTCTTGGTTTTTTACATTATTTTCCTTATATTCAGTGTCATCCCAGGCAGTTCATTCAAAACTGTATAACCACTCATCTATAAAAACTGGAGAATACAGTCCATTGGCTGGTTCAGAAAGCTCTTCAGCTCATAGCAAGAATGACCTATCTATCATGTTAGGAGACCTACCACATAGCTCTGGACTCCACTAACTGTGTTTGCTAGAGCTCCACTGACCCTGCTGGTTTCTCAGGCACTTGGCTCCCATATTGTGCCTGCAATGAGACCTAAGCTTAGGTATCTGCAACTTAGAGCTGAATCCCACCCCTTCAGACTGTCACTTAGGCCTCAGTTCAATTGCCTGGACTCTCATCTTTGCACTTTACACAAGATATTTCCAAAGTATCTCACATGGCCTCCAAAATATCTCCCCTCTCCCCTGTCCTATCAGCCAGTCCCATGCCCTGTCTGCCCCGAGAAATCTAATGTCACCAAACATGAAATGCTCATCAAACACCTAAGCTCACACACCTGACTCAAGCCCTCAGTTTGCATAGACACAGCCTACATCAGTGAGGCCCTCTTTTAGCTGGAGGAGATGTTTGAAAGGGGAAATAGCCAGCCAGGTTGCATAATCTTGTTCATTAACTGATATTCTCTCAGTTTTGCGGCCTTTGCTCAGACAATGATTTCAAAACCATCCACGTCTTCCCCATCAAAATAACTTTTTTAAATGTTAGCTTAACTGTAGTTTGATTTCTTAAATTGCCCCTGCCATGTTTTCAACCAGTGGTGCAGAAGGTCTCCATGCCCCAGCCTTGTGCCTGCCCAGCAGCACAGGTCTGGGCTGCACAGCATCGCTCCCCAGGCAGCCACACTCTGTTCTCCAGTGGGGAACTCACTAACCAGGGTGGAAATGATAGGAAGGGTACTTCTCCCTCCTTCTTGTTCCATGTCTTTGATTGAATCACAGACTTGTAAAGGCAATGGAATGAGAGAGCAAGGAATGAACAAAAGCAGCAGATGATACCCAGCAGACAGTTCAGATGCTGAAGGATCCTGTCTCAAGTCACAGGGGTTTGTTTCTCTAGAGTTGTCAATGGCCCTTTAAGTAACCTAATCTGTTCTAGCTGTTGTTGAGATGGCCACTTTAAAACAAAAGGCTTTGTCAGATATAATCCTTCCAGTCTAAAATAGATACAAGTTCAACAAGTTCTATATTTTATTTCTTTAATCCATTTCCTCATGACCAGCATTTATGGGAAAGCTTTAAACTTTTAAACTTGCAATTGATACGACTGCAAACATGATGGGTGCTTGTCTGTTACACTAAAATAAGAACTGTGGCTCCACAGCCATTGCTGGCACCACAAATAAGCCCTTACTGCAGTCTCAGAAACAAATAAAAATTAACTTTTATCAAGTCAAAATAATGCAGGATTTCTCATTATTCCATTTACTTGAGGGAAGATATTTTTAAGAATTCTATTACTGGGGACCTGAGTGATTTTATATAAAATTACTCAGCATGGTTTCCAAAGGTCTCATTATTTAAAGCCAATGGTTCATATATATGGATGTCCTCAGTAGAATATTCATTATTTCCCACTCAATTTATGTATAGGTCTTTTAAATTTTATGTAACAAAACCAAACTGTACAGTGATAGACTTGGGCTTAAATCAAACACACATCCACACACTCCCAAAATTATTTCAAAAATTCATCTAAATATCTGGTTTGGACCCTTTGAAAGAACACATTTGCACTAACCCCTGTGTTCAGAGAATAGACACACCAGTGGAACAATCTATAAATGGGTCAGAGGATTCTCCACTCGAGACCCCTAAATAAAAACTGGATCTTTCTTTGAAAAGACACATCCCAGCTAAACTGTCTGCAGTGCTGGAGGTTTGCTCATCTCTTTGTTATATTGTATTTTCTTTAATCAAGTCCTGAAGAGGCTGCTATTGCTGTATTCTTATGTTGTGTTCAAATTAAATGACTCAAAAGAGATCAAAGTAACTGATGGATAAGTATTCACAGCATCTCATTTAGAGCATCTTTTTTCCTTAAATAAAACCGATTCAGATCTTGTATGCTAAATTAAGTGAGTTCCTCACCAGCAGGTGTTCCAGAAAGGTGGGGTTTTTTTTCAGAATAACTCCATGGTATTTGAAGTCCTGCCTCTTCCTCCTAGACATCAGTGAATCTCATCCTTTCCATGGTTTTTAAGCAAATTTTCCTTTAGAAAGTTCCTTTGTAGTTTCTTCCCTCCTGACTGGTTTTTCCTTTTGAATACCAAAATAACCAAATTGCCTACATCCTTGCTGTATTTAACAGGAGGCTGGCTGCTGGGAGATGTTAGACATACAGAAGTTTTGAGTGCTCATTGCCTTGCAAAATAAGGCCAAACTTTGTATTCTAGAAAAGGCTGACACGAATTTACTGTGTAAGATCCCAAAGAGTTGTCAAGTGCTGTCTGTCACTCCTTTCATGATTGAATGAATAAGGTTAGAAGTAACAAACTGATAGAGCAGATATGCTGTGGTTTCTTGACAACACAAGTATTTTCATCAGTAATTTAATTCCACTTGGAGCACTTGTGTGGTGAGGAGAGGATGAGGGAGCCTGGAGAAGTGCTGGCTGCTCAGGCACCCAACAGCAGCCCCCAGAACCTACAGGGAGGCCAGCAAGGAGATGGAGCCAGGTCCTTCACAGCAGGATGTGGCAGGAAAACAAGAGGTAGTGGCCTTAAGTTGAAAAGGGGGGAGGTTCAGAGTGGTTATGAGAAAATAAAATAAAATCACTATGAAGATAACAGGTCCTTGGAAGCTTTCAAGACACAACCAGATTAAAGCCCTAGCAACTTAGTTTGAGTTTGTGTCATAACCTGCCTTGGGCAGGAGGCCTCCCGAGGTCTCTTCCTGTCTGAGTGATTCTGTGATTCGTATCTTTCAAGAGGACACATTTCCAGGATGTCTGCACGTGTGAGTACAGTCTATGAGCTACAGAGGTATCTACCTTTGTCTGATCTCACTGCAATGATTACCCCAGGGTAGAAAGGAAGCTTGTATTTTTGTACAGGCAACGTGAGGACAGAAGAAAGCTATATCCACATCATCTACATTTATATTTTACGTATGCACCACAGGTGCAATTTAAAATAAAGAGAGGGGCTTGTGATCTTTATATAATCTTGACAAAGATAGGTGCCTACAGGAGGTGATCAGAGCATCTATTTTGGATTCATAAAACTGTGATCAATATCCTGTCAGTCTCCAGGTTGTGAATGTCATTGTTTTGGATGTACATACGGATACAAACACAGCTCTTTGACTCCTTTCACACAAGTAGTAGCTATATATGGACACTGTTATTTTGATCAGTAACTGGTGCCGAGATGTAATATGTTCCTGTTGGCTGTTATATTTTCAGCTGTGTTGGAGAGATGTGAGTAATATGTTTATTTTTTATGTCAGTAATTTATAGTTTGCATTCCATGGTACTTTCTGCGTGTTACTAGATTTCCGTTTATCCAAGATGCTTTGTAGAATGGCCAGTTGAGAATTTAACTTGGGGACAAAGATACTTTTTAAAATTAAGAAGGAAAAAAAAAAAAGGTTTTACATGAACAGATACCTTTAGAAAATACCTGGTATGTGCATACATTTGTTTAACCCCCTAATGTAAATACATACATTCTGAAATGTATTTTAGTCCTCTAAAGAGCTGAGAGCAGCTCTCAAGATCACATGACAAGCAAAACATTTGTTAATCAGAAAAATTACAGCCTATTCATACTTACTGTTTGATTATTTCCACTCTGACCTCAAAGATCCCATTGTTGATTGAACTAGTTATAGTAACTTCTGTTTATTTTTACAACTAGCTATTATGAGGGCAAACTATCCTTATCTCCAAATGATTGATAGGCACATTAAGAAGCTGTTCAACAGGTTGCTAGGTTTGAAGAAATGCTTAAATCATGATTAGTTATTCCTTATCAGCCAAGAATGGGAACTAAGCTCAGATAAATACATGGTGACGAAAATTAGATTTTCAACATCAAGTGCTCTCTCACTGTTTTCTGTTTGCTATTGTTAAGCAGGGGTGCCACAGTTTCCTTTCAGTTTTATTTAAGGAGCATTTGGGCTTTCTTAGCAAATGCAGTTGTCATTTTAGTGTGCTTAGGAGAGCTAAAAATCTTGTTCATTGATAACTTGCGTCAGGGTCCTTATGTAAATTTAGAAAGTGGAGAACTGTGAGTGATACTAAAGCATATTCATACTTTCATCTATTAAAAACTTGATATTACTCTAAAAAATGGGTCAATATTTTTAAGTGTGTTGATGTCAGGCTCAAATTCTCATGTGAGAATTTATAGCTTTATTTGTGCTATTGGGAAGAGGGTTTCTATCAGCTGAGGACAGCTGTGCAACCTAAGGACCAAAACAAAAAAAAAAGAAAAAAAGAAAAAAAAAATGAAAGGCAGATGTTGGAGGTATAGTATATAAACCACAGGTATATACATCCTGTGGTTTTACCAACATCATGAGGTCTCCTGTATCAATAGAAGAAAACTCACATTCTTTGAGTACATTAGAAATGTAACAATATTATTTTCCACCCCTTATTATTCCAGGTAACAGGAAGTGTGATTTGGTACGATTTGTGAAGTCAGTGTATGGGAAGAAGAACTTATATACCCAGAAAATAAAAAGGAACTGAGCTCATAAGTTCTTGGTTTTGGAAAACGGCTCTGGAAAATTCAAAATCAACTCTTTCAAAGGAAGCTTGGGTTAACGTATTTGTCAAAACATACACTATTCAGTTTCTATTCCTTGAGCTGTATTTGCAAATAAAGTCACAAAACATAATCTGACAACCAAGTTGCAGGAGACTTTTTGCTGCAAGGTTTGCCAAAGCAGAATATTTCCTTCTCCAGTATCAAACCACAACTACTCCAAACAAACCTTTGACACAACTAAAGGCCAGATGAGAGCAGGGATGGAGAACCAAAGTGAAAATACCAATCTGAAAGCTAAAACTTTTCTGGTTTTTCTGTCAACATCCTACAAAGGGTGAAAGGGCTGAGCTGTCATTCCAGTTCACGCTCAGAATACTTGAAAGGGAGAAGGGAAAGATGGTTTTCAGGTGGTTCCAAAGGTATGAGATGCTCAAGAGAAAGAAACTGTAAGTAATGTGTTTGCCCCCAAGGTGATGAAGGCCTCAGGCAGGACTGTGTGAAGGAGCTTGGCTGTAAAGCCTTGACAGGATGTACACACACTGTCCATGGTTTACCTGCAGTGCTCTGGGCACACAGAGAAGGTAAGACCATGAACACCAAGCCTGACTGGCTGAGAAAGGGCACAGTAGCAAATCCTTCTATACTCAGTACCTCACATTTAAAGCCCTTGCTCAAGATTGAAGAGGCTGCTTCCATCCCTTTGTGAGAAAGAGGAAGAGGAGGGAGGGCACACCTCCTACACCTTCTCCCTGGCATCCCTGCCATCAGACAGGGATACCTGTGGTATGCAGATGGGCTCTCTGATCCTTCCCTCAGAAATGGCCCCATGTTGGCCAGAATAAATAAATATTCGTTAACCCAAGAACAGAAAGATAAACAGAAACAAAAGAAAACACAGGGATATGGCAAACAAGAGCTGCCAAACAGGAGAGAGAGATGGATGCCCCAAAATTTCCTGCATCAGCAAATCTGTAATAAAAGAGAGAGCAGTGACAAACACATTAGAGGTTATGATCACCTTCACTTATCACAAAACCATAGTTTCCAGGTTTCCCAGATTTTCCCAAGAAGACACAGAGTGACAGTATGCTGGAAGTCCTTCTGTTTGTCAAGTACTGTTCACTACATCACCAGAGAGATGCTGCACCACAAAACTTAACACTTACAGTGATGTTAGAGGTGTCTCTGTGTGTGGCTGACCTGTGAGGTTTACACTATGCAGCTATTTTGGTAGTCAGCCTCATTCTCTGACTTTCCAGCCCAAATGGCTGGGTCTCTGTACACAACAAGATGCCTCAACCACTCTGCCATTTAACTGTAAAACAAAACCCAAATTATGTTGACAAATTTCCAAATTATCATCTCCTTACTGTTTTGTGTTTATCTTATGCTTCTCCTTGTTTACAAATGTCAAGCATACGTGGGATGCAGGATCAAGGCAATGCTGGATTCGCCACTGTGTCCTCAGTTTGCGATTGCTTACAGCATTAGCACAGGGTAAATTAACGCTTTCTGTCACACAGTCTCTGCACTTTCTATCCCTCCATGTAGCAGAAGAAAAGTATTTGGCCCCTGGATTGTAAAAGCCTCTTCTACGCTGTCGGTCTGCCCACCTTAAAGAAAGGAAACTTCATAGGGAAATCACAGATGCAAAATCTGCCTTAAGGAAATAAGTGGGTGGTAGCATATAATTAATAGAAGAAACCCTCCAGAAAATACTTGCTACAGACAGAATTAGTCTTTGGAGGAGACAGCCATGACAAAATCCAAACTGTAATCTAATTTTTGTGGTATGCACATTTGAAAATAAATAAACAAAAGCAGTTTTAAGAATACCTCTCCCATTCAAGTCAGACTAGAACCTGACACAGCTGTGGAACAAAGAGGCTTGAGATTGTCATACCAGTCTCAAGCAAATTGCTTGAGATTGGTATGACAGGTCTACCTGAAAGTCCCAGCTCTTCTTGGCTGTACTAACCAAAGGATGGTGGATTGTTAGGTCTAGGCTGACTTGTATGTGGTATGTGACCTGGGCTGTCTCACGGTGCTTTGTGTCAGTCAGCTGGGACACTTCAATACCTCCATCAACTCCCATGCACGCCTCAAAGGAGACAAGGAACCACCAAGAGAATATGAAGTGTAAGAAGAATGAATGCAAGAAGCTAGTGAAGAGGTGTGCTGGGGGAAGGGAAAACATCCCGAATTGGGAACAATAACACTGCACCAAGAACAATAACACTGCACCAAGGGAATGAAACTGCAGCTGACCCTCAGCTAACATCAGCCATTTGGCAGGTCCCTGAGAGGTGTGGATGTGTGGAGGCCCTCTGAGCTCCTAGGTCTGGGTGTACGTCATGATTCCAGAAATGGGTAAACAGGGATGCAGACTGGTTTCTGCCTGCTTGGGCAGCCCCAGCACGCCAGCAGAGCTCAGTGTGAGACACCACAGCCCAGAACTGCCCCTCAGCAGGCAGAGTTAAGTGTTGAGACTCTAGTGACCCTACTAATGCTCCATTCCTGGAAGTGTTCAAGGCCAGGCTGGAAGGTGCCCTGAGCAACCTGGTCTTGGGGAAGGTGCCCTTGCCCACGGCAGGCAGAGTGTTGGAACTAGGTGACTTAAGACCCTTTCCAACTCAAACCATTCTATGATTTTATGATCTGAGGGCTCTGGCCTCCAGTTGTCCCTTAAAGGCCTTGACCAGGTAAGACCAATGTTTAAAGAACTCTTCTAAGATATATCCCAGAGTTATGGGAATCCAAGCTCTTCTCATGAGTATCCTGTCCCAAAAAGTAATCCTGTATGGAGAGGCAAAACCCTCTAAAGCCCTTTAGAGTACAAATGTAGGTACTTCCCAACTGAGGCAAGATTGCATGTATCTATGAAAATGTAACAATATAGCCTGGAATTTTACAGGCATCTGTCTATCTCCTGCAGGGTTTTCTTTTTATTTCCCTGCTATTTCTGCAATGATTTTTGGCATTTTGACCTGGAAAACAATTCTTGAGATTTTCTGTTAAACAGCCCTGGGTTCCCATGTTTTCTGGGCAGAGCTCAGAAATCCAACAATAATGGCAAACCTAGTTCTGTGCCTTTCCCTGCCCCTATGAAAATCTACCCAAAGTCAAGACATTGAAAAATTTAAATAATTGAGGTCTGCACCTGCTCAGGGTTTATCTGAACAGGTGTTTTAACCAGCTCAGGCTAAATTACTTCAACATCACTGCACTCTACGTTTCTCACAGGTTCCTACATGTGACTGCACCGCACAAACATGGTCCCAGGCAGGGCATGCAAGTCTAGGCAGGTATCTCTTTCTCCATCTCCCGTGCAGGACTCTGGTCTCACTGTGTGTGAAAAACCAAGGTCTTTGCTCACACTGTGGTCAACACTATGTCCAAGGCACTTGGCATCAAACCTTTAATGACCACAGGATCCTTTACAGACCAGAGGTAGAAGCACTGACCCCTGTGCAACTATGCCCTGAGTGCCCCCACAAAGCAGCTGGACTGAAGCAAAGCAGGCTTTCTTCATGGCTCAGTGGCTGTTAGCAATGGTTAGGAGTGGGAAGGGATTATGTTCAAGAACCAAGAGCAAGAAACAAGGCAGCAGGAGGAGGAAGCAGAGATGTGGTTTGAAGGGTGAGACATCAAAGTCCAACCAGGGGATCAGAATTGGATCCACTGGGAGGATAAGTTTTGAGAGTTTGTCCCAAAGCAGGGAACAGAAACCTATGCTGGCTGGGTGTGGAGATGGGAGTGATGACAGAGTATGGAAAATTGGACTGAGAGCTGGGACTGAAGAGCCAGATAGCTGAGAAACAGTGCTGCATCTGTACTTACTTGCTCTGCAGCATAGCTTGGGGCCCTCATTTCCTGGTCATCTGAATGGCTCGGCCTGTTGAGACATGCTGCAGCTCCTATCCAACACACATGTCCAGGTTTCCATCTCAGCATATAGCTGGGGCATGACTAACCACGCTTCCAGACACGGGAATTGGGTCCAATGGTGTAAACATAGACAGCAAGTCCAGATAAGAAGCTTGAGAAAGGAAGACAGCAACTATGTTGGTCCATGGTTTATTAATGGAAGTGAGCAGTTTGGGCAGGAGGAAAGACTGGTCAGGATACGAAAGGCAGTAAGATGGATAGTTGAAACTGGAGGACTCCTCAAGCAAAACCCTGGGAATGGGAAGCAGAGCTGGGGAAGCACAGGAGTGGAGTGGACATGGTGCAGTGGCACAGAAAAAACAAGTGGACTTGGCCTGACAAAGCCAGGAGGCTACAGTAGTGTGACCAGGCTGGGTTGTAGCAAGTCCTCATAGTCGGCTGGTATCAGCTCTGCAGGGAATCAGACATCAGGAGAGAGGCTGGTTGCAACTGGTGCCTACTTCGGACATTATGCACTGCCCATTTTATCCTGCTACTTAATTCTTGCCTGACTTGTGACACACAATCGGACTGTGATGCACCCTGTCCAGTAAAAAGATACTTGCTCTGTCTGATTGTGGCACTTGCAAGTAGAAATTTTTTGCTAAACGAATGCATGCCTTTGCATCCACGATGATTATTTGAGTCTAGGAGCCTAGCTTATTTCTAGTCCTAGCCTGAAATACTGAACACTGAATTCTTTGTTACCTATCAAAAACACAGGTCAAGCCTTTACAGATTTCTCTGTTTGCCCAAAGCCAGTCTCTGCCACCTTTCTTAGATTGCTTTCCTGCTACTCACATTATTCTTTGAAACACTCATCTTTATTATAACACTTTGAGGCTCTTTCTCCTGACCACTTAAACCAAACTCCTACTAGTCTTAAGAGCTTCTTTTAACACTGCTGAGAGACACTGGAAATAGACCTTCCCAGAAACATTATGCTGAACGTTTCAGCTCCTTTTTTGAGGATTACGTTCTTATACATGACAGTCACACTGCCTATTTTGTCTCAGGCAGGTTTTCAATAAAACTCCAACATAAATAACCCACCTCTGGGCTTTATTCTCTGGCATTTTTTTCTGAGGTGCTCAAAAGACTCTATTTGCTTCACAAATCTTGCTCAGGATTGCATCCAGTTTGCGACTCATATTTGTAACTGAAAAAAAATTGTTTCCCAGCAAGATGCTTGCCGGGCCTCTTTTAGCAGTGGCAATAAGTAGTTTATGATCAGTTTCAACTGGCAAAAATTCCAGCAAAGCTTTTTTACACCTCATGGCCTGGGACCAAACCTTCCTTCCCTATTTGAGTGCTGTGACATTTCATTTCTATAAGTACCCATGACATATGATCCACTGTATTGCTACTTGGCTGGTCTCCAACCAGTTAGGCCAGTTTTGCTGTGGCTTACAACTGTGGTGGAACAATGTAATCCCAGGTTTTCCTTATGTGAGGGGTTTGGGGTACTGATGTGGTAGGAGAAAGCAGGGGGAATGCAATGATCCTGTTCTGAGGAAGAAGATAAGTCACTTGCAGTCTTGGAAGAGGAAATGATCCTCCTGGTAGCAGAGTGGTGAGATGACCTCAGCTGGGGTGGACATCCAGCAATGCCACCAACCAGACTGACCACAGCTCCAATAGGAAGGAGAAAAGAAGAAAGAAAAGATAGGCCATGAATGGTTGGGATAACCTGGTTCTAGGACTGGGAGATAACAAGGGAAGAGGAGGGAAAAAGGATGACTCAGAGCAAGGGAGATGAGGTGACGGTTTCTAGGTCAGTAAAGAGGAGGTGAAGAGACTAGATAAAGACAGGACTAAATAAAGATAGGACTAGATAGAGACATCTTGGTTGAAGACTCAGGAGAGCTGCAGTTCTCAGTCACTTCAGTGTAGAATAGTGTGTGGCTGGGACACAGTCTAGTTTTTGCTAGAGAAACAGGTTTGCAGCTCTGGAATGATGATTTTTCTTTTGGATTGGTTTGGGTTTGGTTTGTTGTCATTTTCCATTGTTGTTGTAGTTTTGTTTTTTTTTTTCCCAAAGATTGCAACCTTATCTGCAAGTTTAATCAAGTTGTTGGAAGTGGTCTGAGCCAGTCCTGTCATAGGGCTGTCTGTAGACAATTTTGCATTTAAAATAATAACTTCTAGATTTTATATGTCTACTTTACTTCTATGTACCATAACAATCACTAGCTTAGAAATTGACTTGCTGACACAAATCCAGTTTTCCCTTCTTACAGTTTTCCTTTTCAGGGAGTTCCTGTACCCTTCCTTGTCTGCCACAACTAGGATACCAGAAATGCCACGCTGGTGGCGCCTCAACAGCAGGATAATGTAAAATATCTTGTGGACCTCTCAGTTCTTAGAACAGTAGTCCTGTGATAAGCCTTTGATGCAAAAGCTGGCTACCACCATCATTACTCCTAGTAAGCAGAAGGACCACGGTTCTTAAGCTGATTGTAGAGGTACCTTTAGAAGTACTATCAAGCTTGCCATCTTGAAAATTGTTCAACATCAGGCACCTAGAGACTATTGGAACCTCAATATTAAATCTATATCTAGGAAACTATTTGCAGGTAGTTACAAGGGCTAGTACTTGTGTCAGAATGCAGAATGTCTCAGAACCCGCAGGTTCTGCTCTCAACTGGGCCTCAGTCAAGGTAGCTCATAATGCTTCTATTTCCTCAGACAGGACATTGCAGAAGTTGCTTCACTAACTTTGAAATGTACAGCTTAACAGCTTTACAGAGGATCCTACGTGAGTACTGTTAAAATGCTGTTGCTATGTTCTTTTAAAACAATAGGCATCTCAGTCTAATGCAAATATTAGTAAAACTATTCTGATCATTCACAAGCACAGCTGCAGGCAAGAATATTTCCACAAGTGCATACTAGGGTGCAATGCAAGCAGACTGGGATGTCAAAGGTCTGTGTGGCAATTGCTCTTTTAAAAGGGACATTAAAAGCACTTATTGGGAGTGGGCAGAAGAGTAACAGAAAATACTGGAAGGGAAGGTGAGAAGTCACAGGCAGACCTATCTCTAGGGGAAGAGTTTCAAAGTATGGAAAAGAGAAGGTTGAAAATGAGAAAGAACCAAGGGAGTAGAAGAGGTGACCAACTTGGCAAACCCATCAAGAATGACAGGAAGGTGCCACCTGTGCTTGTGAGATGAAAAGATGTTTAAATGCTCTGGCTCAAGCAAAGCCAACCAACAGCAGATTTAGGAGGAAGGACCAAGGTTTGAAAAACACATGGGTGTTCCTGGACAAAGGTGGCTTTATCACAATGTCTTTCACTACCATTTTGACTGCTGAACCTGCCCCTTCTTTGGGGTATTCTAATTCCAAGGTTTCTCAGTAAAGGGGCAGTGTCTCTGCTTGGCAAGGCTCCTAAAGCAAGCACTACAATCCCTAATATCCTCTGAGGTATGTGTTCTGTCAAAGCCAGCCAAGCTGGGAGTTAGTCAATGGACAGCTACCACTACAGCCACACTCAGGTATTAGAAATATGCTCTCATTCCTAAAGGAGCCAGGTTGAGTTTTCTTCACCTCTCACCTGTCCAATGGTTCATGGATTCCCAAGGTCAGGAGCAATAAAATATTAACATCTAATCTGTCATACCACCAATGAAAACTATAATCTGGCCCATGACCTCACGTGAGTATCAGGTTGTTAACTAAAAAAAGGAATCAAATCTTCCTCCAATAAATACTCCAGATTGTGACAGGTAAAATTCAGGTCATACGTCTCCTTTGAAGTTTTAATGGCCACTCCAATTTTATGATAAAGCCACTTACCTTATGTTTGTAGTAATTTTGCAAAGCCTGAAGCGGCTCTAGTCATCTTTGGTGCACAGTTCCCAAGGACACAGCTCTCATAAAACTGCAAGCTTCAAAGGGATTAGACCTCTTCTTTTCTCTCCTCTCTGTCTCTGTCTCCATTTTTTAAAGCAATATTTCTGAATATTTCCTCCTCTGTTTTCTACATAACTCCCTGCAGTGCCTCCCCAATTGAACCCTGCAACTGGACTTCTTCCTCAAGGTCTGTCACTCACCAAACCAAACCAAACCAAACCAAACCAAACCAAACCAAA
>WEKY01014485.1:48736-73205 GCA_013390045.1 Picathartes gymnocephalus
TAAAATAAAATGCTTTTTCCCTTTTCGTTACACTGAGGCAATTTTCTGAGTAATTTCTGTCTTTATTCTATTGTCAATGCAGAGCAATTTGAAGCAAATCAATAGAGCCTGTGTATTTGCATATTTCTCAGGCTCTAAGAAGGACCACATGCAGCAGAACTGCTCCCCTGAATGCCATGGGGTTTTGTTTGTTTGCTTCCCTCCTTTTAAAGTCAGGGGGAAGCCAAGCTGAATCTGCCAAAGCTGGAACTCCAAAGCTAATGTCCATCCTGGTAAATGAAACAGCTCTGGGGAACGTTCCCAGGCACTGGAAGGCAATTGTCTGTGCTGTTTAATTGTTAGTGCAGTGCCTGGCACAGCAGAGCCAGGGCCAACTTTCCCAAACAATTCCCAAGTGCAGGCCAACAGCTGGCATGGTCTGGGGCCACTCTCAACAGGCGGCTTGTGTGCAGGGCAAGGAGGAGAGAGGAGGTCAGTATTATGGATGCACTATTTCCATCTGCCCTGGTCTCAGCACCAGGGAATGGTCTCAAGCGTGTTTAATTTACGAGTACAGGCACAGCTCTGATTGCTCAAACGGGGTTTATACAACTATGCTGTTGCAAGGAGAAAGCTGCTTATCCATCTTACCAGCATAAACATACATATTTTCTTGTAGACTGATCGTATGCATTGCCTTGGCTGTAAGACTGATTTGTTTCCATTAATTGCTAAGCATGATTTTTTTCAGATGTTCAGGCTTAAATCAAGGATGAGACACTGGGAGGAAAAAAAATAAAACAAAAACCTTTGCTCATTTTGCCAATTGTCCAGTGGCATTAAGAGTAAAAAGTCTGAGATGGAGCAGATAGAGACTTTCTGCACTTACACTGAATGCTGGAAAACAATTCAAATCAGGTGTCTGTCAGGCGTGGGCCAAACCATCCCCAACCACAGCTGTGCAAATAGCATACAGTTCAAATTAATTTGGTTTCATCTGCAAATGTGGCAGTCCCAGATGTTTCTCCAGGCATGGTAAGGTGCACCAATGCACACACCTTATGGCAGCAGTGGCTGGTGGTATTTGCATGGAAAGAATACTTGCTTGGAAACGAGCTGAAGACGGATCAGATGATCATCCTCTTTTGAGTCACCAGACCTCAGCTAACACCCTGTTCCCCACTTCGGGGACAAAGTGAGCAACAGGCAGAAGAAACAGCAGAAGATGTCTCTAAGGGACCATCACAAAACAGCAATCCCAGACACAAGCAAATAAAGTATCATCTACCAGACACTATATGCAAGCTACACAACACAAATACACAAAATAATCTCACAAAGATGATAAAACAGGAACATGTGAGTTCCGTGAGACTAATTTGTCTGCAGATGGTACATGTCAGAAATAGCTGGTATTCAGAACTGTCTTTTCAGGGCACGCTTCTTTAAGGTTTCTGAAAAGTTCCTTTATTCAAGAAATTAGCTTAAATGTCCTAAGGCACAGAATGTACTCTGAAAATACTCACATTTCATTTGATTGCTGTTGCTAATGTTTCAGAAATGAAGTAAGTTTTCCCCTGGGGACATTGAGCCTGGCTTACCCATTTGTCTGAGCTTCTTCAAAGGAGGAATGACTCTTAGTTCTGGCCTGATAACAGCACAGGAGAAAAACCAAACGCAGTATAAGGAAAACAGTGATTTATTATTTTTTTGGGGAGGGGAGGGGAAACCACAGGTAAATTTAGTAATAGCGTATAAATATTTGTGTAAGAAAACTACTGTTATTTCATTACTTATGTGAGAACACAGAAAACAAAAAACCAAGCCAAACCAATTTCAACTTCAAGTGTATCTGAATGTATTTCTATTGCTTCTTCTTACCCATACTTTATGAATTTGAGTGTTCGTTCAAGGGATGCATCAGAGATGGGCTGAGGGGAGAGGTTTGGACCATGTAAGGCTCTTACGGACTGATAACGGGCAGCAGAGGAAATGGAGTTAATCAGGCAGGAATTCTGCCAGCTTCCGCAGCTGAAATCTCACTGTATTCAAATGAAACTGGAAAATAAATATCTTTTAAAGGATCAAATCTGGATCCAGCCCCAGGATACACTGCAGATTAAAAGATTGGCATCCAGAAATTTGTTGTGAAAACTCCCAAGGGCAATACACTCAGACTTTGGGTCTTCTTTTCTGTCATACTTAAATACAGCCGATTTTTCAAGTTAATCTATCTCAGTGTATTATTTCAAACAGTGACGGTGGTTGCCCAGTCCAGCCCAAATTGTACAAGGTGCCCAGAGTCACTTACGAGGTGGTGGCTGTGCTCACCTGGTGCCAGCTCTGCAGGAAGAAGGCTGCTTCCACAGACCCAGACCTCAGAGCTGTCTCTGGTGCCAGCACAGCCCGCGGAAACAGATGTCTCAAGCCTGCTCCAGTCATGTGAGTTATTGAAGCTGCAAATTTCTTCTTCTCACAGAAGCACAACATCTGATCCACCTAAAAGGGATTTAGCACCTAAGGTGGTATGTAATGTAAGCACACAATCCAGAAAACATTCATACTGCTTATGTTTAACTTTACAGCTTAAACTCTGATAAGTTTATGAGTTTAAAATTCCTTATGGGGTCCTAGATCTGTGCTTTTGTCGATTTGTAGCAGACCCTCAGGCTTCCTGCTGTTACGGACTCAATGCTCATCCCCTTTCAGGATCCAGAAACAAGGTGTTGCCCTGCCTAAATCCTCTTGGGATCTTAATGTCAAAGGCACACTTCTGGCTCACTTTCTGCACGTCCACACCATGAAGCTTCTCACAAGCTGCTGCTGTTTTTTCTTTGCTAAACCATCAGCTTGAAGGAATTTGGTGATGGTTCCCTTCTCTGATGGAGTAACTTATGAAGCAGGATAGTACTCCAGTGGCCTGGAGATGTAGTACTGGCCCTGAGAAAGACAAAAGCACATGTCCACAACTTCCCAGGATATCCAGCAGGCCATGGACTATTCAAGGGCCCAGTGAGAGCTCACTGCACTTGCATTCATCCTCCTCAAGTAGCCAAGACTGACGGATTCATGGGACTGGAAAAAGAGAATGATGAATCTGCATCCTCTCTGTGTGGGTACTGACCTGGGAGAGTGGGACTCTGGTCCCTCTGAGGGGTGTATGTCCTTTTTTTGGTCTAGTGATCCACCCCAATCAGTTGGAAATAATGACAAACCACAATAACAATAGCCAGCTCAACAAAACAAGTATAAACAGAAACAACAACTGAGGCTGGGAAGAGAAATGGCCTTTGGGGATATTATTTTGAAGAGACTTGAGACTTTGATTTCCCAGGCAGAGGAGATGGCAAATCAGCCAGTGTGACTCCTTGTTTCTTGAGAAAGAGACAAACCACATTTTTCAAAATCTTCCTGTAGCCAAAGCTGTTGAACTGACTCTACTACAGTAAAAAAGAGTGAGGTGGGAAAATGGGGAGGTCAGCACAAAAACAAAAGTTGGATATACCACGACTCCACTCTGAAGGTTTTCTAAGTTGCTGCGTCAAAAGTGAACAATCTCTCTTGACGCTGGGCACTTGACACTTGCAGCACTGGGCCACAGGCAGGCAGAGCAGGGCCGGGGCAGCACTGGCCCAAGCCCGTCACTGCAGCTGCCCAGATGGGTGGGAAGGAGCAACAACAGGAGCTGGAGCTATGGGAGCAGTAGGAAATATGAATTAGGCCTGAGACCGATGGGCAATGGAAACAGGACAGGGCAGAAACTGGGAAGGAAAAGCGGAAGAAGGAAGCCTGCTTTGACAAACTACCTTTGAGACCTCGTTTCAGGATGCTGTCTGCTACCACCTGAACAGGTTCTCCTGCAGAAATAATTCACATTTCTAACCTGCCTAGCTGAAGTTACTTTCTTTTTCAGTGTGAATTCACTTTGTCTCTGTCTGTGTAATATAAACACCCTTCCCTCCCTCCATATCTCCCTCCCTCCCCTGCCCTCCCAACCCCCCTCCCCCCTCATCTAGGAGACTCCAAAATAAAGAAATTATCTACTCCTTGGAAACAAAAATTCATTGTTACATTTCTTTGCCGATACAGTACACACAACAGGGAACACAGATTTTTAAATTTCCCTGGTTGCTTGGAAATTTGGAGTGGACTGTAAGGAGCACCCGTTTTCTCCTCAGCTAACCTGTGGAGCTTGCTGCTGTGACAGGTCACCAAAAGCAAGTGTTTGCCAGGATTCAGAACTGAACTGAATCTGCAAATGAACATGCACACACCCCCCCCCCAATATATGTTTATATACATATTTATATATAAACAGCAACTATTTTTAGACAGGACGATAACAACATCAAAGGAATCTGGTGAACAAAGGTGCTCTTCATTTGCCACGGACTGGCCTTTGTTGTAGACAGGCTGGGCTCTGCCTGGTCTGTCATGGGTTCTCCAATGGCCTGAGTCTGCTCAAATCCCAAATCCCAAACAAGCAGAATTGGTCAGGGTGGTGGTTACACTGTAGATGACAACAACAACCTGATGGTTAGTAGTGCAGGAGAAGAGGAATAAGTAAACATAAGAAAAGTATGCAAGTCTCTCTATTAAAAGCATACCCATTGGGCTGCTTCTGCTACTTACAGTGGCAAATAAATTCCCTCTGTCCTAACACACTCGAAGTGCCAGGATACATTATTCAGCACATGAGTAATCAACCACATTCTTTTGGCTAATACTAAGTTGTTGAACTGGACTCTTGTTCATGAAAGTCAATAGCAACACCACCATGGTAGCTGCAGAGCATGACAGAGCCTCATTACCCACCAGATTAAAACAAGGATCCGTGTAAGGATCCTGTGTGACGAAGGTTACAAGGTTCCCAAGTGGGCAGAGGAACTTCTGTGGATGATCAGGCTGTAAAGTCACATCGAAAACCATGGGAAGGTGTTCATGTGGCCACCAGAAAAACCAGTTGGCCCACTGGATTTTCTCTCTTCATGTGGAATGATAATTCAGGTTCCGAAGGTTAATTGGAGAGTTGAATTTGAGGGTGGCCTCGGTACCTTGGGGGACTCTCCACCAACTGCTGTAAAGCAACTGAGCAGGGGCTACAGCAACAGTGCTTTTTCTTGCAGATTTTGAGACCAGGCAAGCTGTTGAACTCCTGTATTAATACTGTGTTCTGCAGCCGTAGCGCTTGCCAGAAAAGAAAGCCCCTCTACTTCAGGTTTTGTAACATACTCTCATGCACAGGTCTGTTCTCTCTCTGTTTGCATTAGGTTAAATGTTGATGAAGTAGATGGGTCTAATTATGGCCTTCCATTTAAGATTAATATGAAGCCATTAGGCTGGTTTATGCAACCAGGTAGCTGAGCAATAGAAACATCTAAAAGAAGTATGAGGCAACGTTGGAGGCTGAAACCATGCAATCAGCAGGCTTTCATTGTGAAAAGGCATGGGAAACACAGAAGTGAGCGCTGCCTTCATCCACTGGCTTGAGACAAAACTCGGCAAAGAGGAGAGAGGGCTACCAAACCCACCGGCGTTCCAGCTCAGACCAGGGGCTGAGCTAAACAGGGGAGCTTCCCAATCCCAATGCCCCCATCGCTGCTGTTACTCACACGTCCCTCTGTGCTCAGCAAAATAAGCTCTTTCCCAGTGACGTGGACAATTGCCCAATTCATTGCCAGCTTCTTCTCTGAGCAGAAACACCTCAGAGAAACTTGGGTGTTTTCCAATGGCTGGACCAGGAAAGGGTAATGGCACAGCAATGTTTCTGGGAGCTCTCTCTCCCTGTGCTCCAAAACATCACACTTACCTTTGCATTTGTGCAGTTATGTGAGATGCAGGGAGATTTTCTGAGTAATCAGCTGGGTCTTCACTGACTTGGTTAATGCCATCCTAGCTGTTTTGTAAAAGGAGGCATTAGATGACATATGAGAGACACTAGGTCAATCAATTAAGAAAAATCAAAGTTTGATTGTAAGGAAAGAACATAGAATTTCAAGAAAGGATTTAGGAATCAGAGCTTATGACACAATAATGGAATTGTGAATAAATGATTGGTTTAAATATTAACATTTGCTATTAAATTATATTTAAACTGACCCTTTTATTGGTTTTAAGATAAATTTATTTCAAAAAGCCCAGCATGCCTTTTCTCTTGAAGCTTGGAGGAAAGAAGACAGATGTATCCCCAGAGCTAAACATACACAACCACCTGAATTTTTCATGTGAAGTGCACTTCCACTTCCAAGACAGAGAAACTGAAAACATACTGATATGGTAGGCATTGCATAGCGCTGTTGTGGAACCTTCCTGCCTGTCTAGGGCATGAAAGGACCTTTTTGGAGAGACATTTCTTTCAGGTAACACTGTTGGTAAGTGTGAATAGGTTTTAACAATTTTGAAAGTGAGAAGGAATTTGTATACTTTACACTCAACAGCTATCTTTGATTTCAAATTGTCCTGCTGTGGATGGACAACTGCAACAGTTTTCAGGCAACCGGTCACTTCCTTTTAAGTTCAGATGGCAGAACAGCAGCAACCCTTATCCTTTCACATTTATTATTTTCATCAGGGCAGGATGCAGAAGTGCCAGGTACTTTCCAAAGAGGCAGTCCCTGCTATGTAGAACAGACATTCTTTGCTTAATACTGTCATGATTTCCAGCTTCCACTGCAAAACACAGAACTTGCATTGTCAGGAACTAGAGAGAGCACACGCATGCACACACACATTAGGCACTTTGTTTTATTTTGCAAAAAAAAAAAAGGTCTTTATATATAAACGATTTCATTCTCTCTCAAAACATTCTACAACTATACAGCTGTTTGCTCCATCATTTGCATAGGAAATACCACAATACAAAAATAAGGTAGGGGGGAGGCAAAAGAAGCAAAACAGCAACCAATTTCTGCATGTGTTTCCACTTATAAACATTTGAAGCCTTACAAAATTATTTACATCATTTGTCAACTATTTACATTGAGAGCAACATTTCTAACTATAACAAACAAAACTATAATTTATCAAGTATATGTAAAATTGTCTTAAAAAAAAAAAGAGTCTATCATATACCACAAATAAATAAAGACAAACAACAGTTTTAACAAAGCTAGGTTTTCCTGCAAAACTCTTTTTTTGGTATTTTGATTGTCTGTTCTAGCCTTTGGTTGACAGCTTAATATTACGTTTGTGAAGTTCAGACACTTATTAGGTTTGTTTGGTTTTCTCCTGTTGTCTGGCCAAATCCTACCTGGTCTAACCTCATCTTTGGCCCTCCATCTACGATTTCAAGGCTGAGCACGGTGGATCAAAATCATTGTTAGCATAAAAGGGCACCATTTCATTGACTTCAGTGGAGTATCAGCTACTTCTGTCAGGGGTAAATTTTTCCTTGTGGTGTCCATCTGAACAGTGGATTAACTAAACTGCACTGTAATTTAAAAAAAAAAGTTACTGTATCCTTTACCTTCTAGTAAATTACATCCAATATCCTCATGAAACTAGATCATACTGGTGCTGAACCAGCTTAACATGTACTATGTATGAAAACTGCATCCTAAATCCTTCTTTTTAAAGTGATACTAAGTTTAGCTTATAGTAAGAGGTTTAACATTCTGTGTTCATTTTAACTATCCCCGCTATTTCAGCTTCCAACATTGACTTTACAGTTCATTCCACGTGTTTTGCCCTTTTAAGCCATTTGAAAACAAACCCCTGCTTTGAATATTCAGTGCACACCATTGAGCTAACAGGTACAAAACATCTGACTAAACGGGTATGATTTTGAGAGGTATTTAAGTAACTTTTTTTTATAAATGTGCCATGTTATCAAATGTAAAACAACTGCTTTTTTCAGATGTTTCTTAGAAAACTTTTGTATTAAACCTAAAAAGCTGATTTGCATATTTACAAAATCTTTGTCATAGCAAACATGCAACACACAGAACAAATTACTTTGTTCTATGGCTGTTTATAAATTTTTCTATGTATTTTATATCCACAGAATGGCTTAACATAAAAAAAAAAAAAATAACCCACATGTACTTAAGTATGTCCAGTAAAAACCTGACAGATTACAGTTCATGGCTTTTCCACTGTGTGCATTCGTCTGCATCCTCTTGTTAATTTGTTTATTAAACATTGTCACAATAATGACAGTGCTTTGGTCAAAACACTGCAAGAGGAAAAAAAAAGTATAAAGCTGCAATGCGTTGAGATATAATACTTGTAAAGAGATGAAACCTGCTGACTAAAGCCATATACATCATGAAAGCAAACAAACGACTGAACACTCTGGTAATTGTGATACAGTGTCTTCCCTTTTTCTGCATAAATATACAAAATATACATTTCCAGTTTCTTTTGAGATTTCTTTTAAATGGATATACTCAAAAATTCAACCAATTTCAGTTGTATGTCGAGAGTCAATAGGAAATTGCATAGATAACAAAACAGCCTCAACGACCAGTCCAGCTCTCAGTTCTGGTGCCTCTTCATGTGGAGCGCCAGGTGGTCGGAACGGGAGAAGCTCCGGTTGCAGACGGCGCACTGGAAGGGCTTTGCCCCCGTGTGCTTCCTGTAGTGGCGCGTCAGTTCATCCGAGCGGGCGAACCTCCAGTCGCAGCCTTCCCACGTGCACTTGTAGGGCTTCTCACCTGGAAGAGAGCACGGAGAAAGGGAACTGTCAGCTCTCACTCTTCAGCAGAAAAGGGAACTGTCAGCTCTCACTCTTCAGCAGAAAACCGATGTGAGTCCACGCTGAACGGCACTGCCCTTCGACTGCAAACAAGCAGCTGACACATCCTAATTATTCACAGCTCTATTCATCAGCCCCTTTGTTTTTTTTCAGCAGATTTTGCACTTGAAAATGGGATTTAATACCTCAGTAAAATGTACAAGACTTTCAAACATGCAAACTGGAGAGAGCTACGGTACAGAAATGCAGAGATAAAAGGCCTGCATGAGACCAAAATATGCTCCTTTACACTCACCAGAGTATGAGAGGGAGTAGGGGAAATAAAGCAGTCTCATGTGACAAGCCAGCCTGGTTTGTAACTTACACTTGCACCTTCCAAAAATGGGTAAGTTAAGTTATACAGTGCTTTTTAAAGAGGTCTGAAATGGGAAGGAACACTTCTATAAGGATTCTTTGCAGTGTTCAAGAAGATCAGTTCAAGAGCTTGTGAAGAAAGGGGCACAGTGTGTTACAAACACAATGGGGATAGTATTTTCTAAAATGTCACAAGCAATAAAAACTTGTGGTCTCCTGCCTGGAGCTAGCTATAAATAGGAGAAAGCACCTCCAAGTTCAAAGCACCCACTTTCAGAATGAAATGTCTTTAATCAGGTGCTTAAACAGCCATTTTTTTAGAGGTGGCAAGTGCTTGCTGTCTTCAGCAGTCTATGCTGATGTAGGAGGAACGTTGTGTCTCTGAAAACTTGCTGTGTTACAGCAGCTCTGAATGTAACTTCAAAATAGCCACCTAGTCTTGAATACACCAACCCAAGCACCTGAAATATTCACATTCACCCATTTTAGAACTTGAAACAGTATTTTCAGCATGCCTACAATTTACAGTGTTTGTTGAAACGGGGGAAATATGGAGTCACAAAGCCATGATGACTTCTGTGTGAAACCAGAATTTTACACGGGTACATACACCTGCCTAGGAGCTTGTGTGGGCATGATGTCACCATCCAAGAAAGCTTCATATAAATAAAGAGGTTAATGTTTGATGTTGTTTGCCAAAAACACCTTTCAGTTGGGAGAGTGAATTGCTATCTCTATATTTTATATTAATTTGACCCATTTGGCAAGAAGAGAAAGAAAATGGAGTGTATCAAAGCACTTGGCAGTAGCTTCATCTGGAGCAGAAGTTGACCAAAGCTGAGCTTTTCAAACAGTTCTTTCTAATCCATCTTACAGATCATCTACATCTCCACTGGTTACGAACCTTTACCTTGACAGTCTCAATCCTACAAATGAGTGAGTGACAGTCTCAATCCTCCTTTTCCCTGTTTTACTACCACACATGCACGTGGAAGAAAGACAGAGGCCAGTATCCTGCCATCAGAGTGTTTATTGTGGATCAGTTATGCAGTTAACACCATCTGAGAAGCTCCAAAACATTGCTTCAGAGGCACTTATTTATCATGCAGATGAAATTATGAAACTGTTTTTGTCTGGGAGCTTCTACTGCTTCGTCTGATCAACTAGCAACTTTTCATCTACTACTGAGTGCAGAACCTTCGCTCATAATGGGGATGTGACATTGCACTGGCAGGTGTTGTCACAACCAGAACCACACCTTTTCAAGAAAAACTAACCACCTACCCAACCAACAATCTCTTTGCATAAACAGCAACTGGGATTTATTGAAATCATGATGGAAACATAACATCCCTTAGGAAAAACAAGAGCCCGGCATTACCTCTCACAGAATTTGTAATTATTTGGTGGATCACAAATCAGAACAGAAATCATCACAGATTTCTGTCACAGCTGAATTTACTCTGAGTAAATTCTGGTGCTGATTGAAGACTGGAATGATCTATCATATAGGGTTCTTTTTTGCTCTGTGCAACACATACGGTAGGCTAAAAACCAGATTTCATTCAAACCTAGTGTGTAAAGCTTTTCTAACACCAGTGAAGCTGGCTGAGAACACATTTGGTCTTCACAGTAAAACGACAGGAAAGGTCCCTATTCAGCAAGGGATCTTTTGCACTATATAGATGATCCTCAGTGTATTTTAACTGGGTTATTAGTGGAGGCTGTAAAAGCCCATGTTGCTGAACCAAAGGTACAGCACGAGGGGTATGATCTTTGAACACTTGGTGTTAAAACACATGTGCACACACAGAGGTTACACAAAAGCATTACTCCCGCATTTGAAATATCTTAATTTAGAGACAGTTTATTTCTTTTCCTCCTTTTTTTCCTCCTTTTCTCCCTATTTGCTTCAAATTCTCCTTTAAAGGTCTTCACTCAAAACTGCCACATTATAGTTGACACTGAACTCGCAGTGCTGTGAGCCTGACACCCTCAATGCCCGGGGAGAGCACATACAGTTAGGCTTCTATCTACTCCAAATGCTCCCTCTTATGTTTTACAGAATTATACAAGGAATGACAGAGAAGGTTAAGAGGGCAGGAGAATAGCACTAGTTAACAAAAGCCTTCGAATACCCAGACTGGACAAGAATGGGTGCCTGGAGAGCTAAGATCCGTTTCCAAGTCTGGCACTGAGAAGTATGAAGTAGGCGAGTGCAACTTTCACCGAGTGTCAGACCCTGCTGCGCTGTAAAAGCGGCCTCAAAGTTGTCCCGTGTAGGTGGGACCTGACCCTGTCAGAGTCCACACAACAACAAAGCAAGCTGTCCCCCGTTAAAGCTTTTCCTCACACGCGAGCAGTGTCAGCAGGTGCTGTGAAGGCTCCTGGCAGAGGAAGTGCCGGCAGTCGGGGCAGTGGCGATCCCTGCGCGCTGCTGGCTGCCACAGCGTCCCGGGCCGTGGCGGGTCCCACGGCCAGAACCCCCTTCAAACTCCAGGGCACTCAACTGTGTAGAGACACCGTTTAGCAACTCACCACACGGTCATGCTCACATCACTGCCTGCCACAGCCACGAAGCCTCCTGGGCAACGGCACTGCTCCAGGGAAAAGCTCAGGCAGCGCCATGCAGAGCAGCACCGCTCCTCCTTGCTGGCAGAGTTCGGCAGACCCGAGCTAAACCAAGCGCTGCTCAGGGGATGAGCAGAGGCAACGAGCTGGTGCCTTACTCGCATTGTTTTAATAGTGTTACTTTTATGTACTGGAAATTAAAGCCAGAACGCTGCTTTTAACCCCTGCTTTGGCCAACAGTGAGAACTGGAAAGTTTATTTTTAGCACCAGTGTAGAGGCCCGGATTATTTTGAATAAATCCTAGTGGTAAAATACTGAGTATCTATGTTTGTAATGCTAGTTTCCGTTGGAAAGTTCTATTTAAGAACTGAATCCATTTCAAATGTTCTCCTTTTGGGCAAGGAGGAAGCGGGGTAAAAAAGTAGGTAGAGATTAATTTTCACTCCTTTAGAGCAAGGAGAAGAACTAGCTGGTATTGTTTTCTCTCTCTCAACCT
Source organism: Picathartes gymnocephalus (assembly GCA_013390045.1). Lineage (NCBI taxonomy): Eukaryota > Metazoa > Chordata > Aves > Passeriformes > Picathartidae > Picathartes > Picathartes gymnocephalus. The sequence continues at coordinate 60,833 of WEKY01014485.1, forward strand.
ATACACATGCTTTTTGTCATTTAGCAGAAATAAGAATTTGGTTTAAGTTCCTGCAAGTGAGGGAAAAAGCGTCTCACATATTTTCTGAAGTGATACTACTTCCTTGCTGTGCTGACTTTAAAGCTCTGAGAAATCTGGGTTGAAGACTTACTTTTTTAAAAAGCAGGTATACACAACAAGGGACACTGACCTCTTTATCCCCTGTTTTCGTTGGCTACATAGTAATGTAAGATTGTTTACTTTAATGATTGTGCGAAATACAGTAGCTGTAAAGTTTCAGAAGTATTTGGTTTTCCTCCAGCAATTTAGGCTTCTATAGGGTGTTAAACCAAGAATGCCACTGGTCATCAAACAGGAGGGCAGTACAGTTCAGTTACTGGAACATGATCATGGTATCAAACAGATATTTCACTGTAAAAGCAAGAAAACAGCTAACTCCTCCACTTCAGGGGAGCTTCCACAGGATTTGTTAGAATGTCAACACTGTTCAACTAAAACACCATGGAGGAAGCTGGTACCGACTTCTAGCCAAATAGCACACTCCAACCCTTTCTTCCCAAGCCAGAAATATTATACACAGCACTTCTGGGAAACAGAACTGCTTTCCTTTAAATTATACTTCAACAGGATAGGGATTTCATAAGTTTAATTGGATTTCTGCACAACCTCCTTCCAGTATAAATGATTTAAAATATTTTGCTAGGCTTACACATCACAAAATGTATTTTTAAATTCCTGAGTTCTTAATATGTATCCATTCTCCAGTTTTAAAAAATACATTTGTGGAGCATGAGAATGAGACTTGTATTTGAGCACAGAAATTTTAAGCCCTAATGTTTGGATTGGAAGGTCTTTTAAAGAAAGCACGCAGGAAGAGATAAGGGAGTTTAACCTGAAAGGAGACTATTTTGCTTCCAAAGTGCCTATTTGTTATAAAAAAAATTATTCATAATACTGTGAGATTACAAGGATGCCAAAAAGATATTTAGATATTCACATACAACATGCTACGCTAACCAGCCACTTCAACAGATAAAATCTCCCTGGCAGATCCCATGGTTCGTGTTTCTTATCAATACCACAAAAGAGAGGTCTGGACCACTAAAGCACACACACTGTGCTGCCTCTTCTCCCTCTAATTTATCTTTTTCTGATTTAGTTGTGTCAAAATGCACCAATTGCTTTCCCAACATTTAATTCTCGTTGCTGGCAGTGACCCTCATGGCCGTGCTCATTTGGGCAAGGCACAGTGCCACCAGTGGGGGGGTGACGGTCATTTTGAAGACACCCTCTATCTTCAACACACAGCCTCTGTTCAAGAACATGTTTCTGTATAAAATTGTTTGGAAAAAACAAGTCACTGACAGCCTCCATTATTGACGAATCTCCCCACTAACACGAAAATAAGCTTCCTTATTTCACCAAAGAGTTTTATGACTTTATTTCTGCAATTCACTGCTAGGACAGATTTCTTTAGAAATAAAGTTGTAAACACCAAGGGCTGGATTTTCAAATCAGAAGTTAGGTAACTCTACTGGTATGCAGAAATCCAAATACAGGTATTATACCAGCCAATGCCTGCAACTTCACTTGTTTCCTACCAGAAATTTCTGTCAGAACAGCAAGTTTGGAGTTTCCTTCAGGAATAAAAAGTAGCACACTTTTCAGAGACTCCAAAATTACAACACCTGATTACAGCTCATAAGGGTATAAAAGTATAAAGTCAGCCCCCCCTCCCTCCAGTTTTGCCACCATTTTAATGTTACTTGTGCTTATTATGGAACTATTTCTAGTGGCAAGTGGTTGGCCTTAAAAAATATTCAACTGGATGTGATAAAATTGTGGTAGACAAAGCAGAAGTTTCTGCACCACTTATATACATAACCTTTATCATGTTCCGCTTTAAAACAGATGATTGAAAAGATTTATATTGTCTCAAAGCTTTCTGGTGCATTTGTTTTCAAATTTTCCACGTTAAAATCAGTTGTCTTAATTTCCTGACATGCCTCAAATTTTAGAAAAAAATAAGAACAAATGAAATGTTTTTTCTGTTTTAGTTTGCTTGAAATAGTGTTTCTCTGTCTCACAGCACCATAGTTTTAAACTCTGACTGGGTGACTGGACCTGAAAGTAGTTGCTTGGGTGTGTGTCTGCAAGCATTCAGAAGTTTTTTGCTTCCAACATTTTCCTAAAATCCGACCTTCTTTCTGTTACTAAGTGCTAACTGCTGTAGTCATCATTAAAAGCAGCTTCTTGGTCTGTTTTTGGTTTCGATTTTTTTTTTTGAGAAAGAACAGAAAGCTGGATTTTCAAAATAAATAATCCCTCAGGTGTTTAAAAGATCTTTAGTGCACTAAAATTCTCAGTTGTCCAAGAGGGAGGTGGATGAGAGGGCTGATAGCACGCCAGGTACATCCAGCTTACTCTGTGAGTGACAAAACAAATTTAGTACTTGAAACATCCATCCACAAATTATATGAATGAGCAACATATGCTGCACACTTTTAAATACAATAACGTCTCTGCCTACTATAGCAGTGGCTAAAGGGGGACCATTAAATACTACTTCACAATGAAACAGCATTTTAAGGAATTTTGTAACAGAGAGCTTTGAGCTCAGCTCAAAGTCCGGTCACTGATAAATGAAGCACGAACAGGAATAAAAGATAACTGACTGGTGATCAAAGAGGACAGTGAAAAGAATTCACTGTCTGACTACAGAGACGCAGAAGGCATTACCTTCTCAGCACTCCCACCAGTGCCTGAAGCACACTTATTTTGCTAAGTGTTGTCTTACGCAGTTCAAGGATTAGTGGGGAATCTTGACTGGCCTGTGCAATGGTTTATTTTCTTTCTGGTATAACATTCTGTCTTAACAGAGGTGGTCTCTCCTCAAGGAGATACGCAAACACAGACGAAAGGAATTTTTTTTTTTAAGTAGGTTTGTAAGAAATCCATGCCATTTGGGGTGCACGGCTGTGTCTACACATCCTGTGCTGAAGAACACATTTCCTCACCTATGCCTGTGGTACAAGAACAGCTCTTTAGCTCTCTCACCAGTAACACTGGCTTTTGTACAGTCAGATAAGAGGTGCTCTTAAAATGGAATTTATTAAACACATACTGTAGACTTCCAGATTTCCATCTAGTGTATGCACACACACACCAAAAGAAAAAAAATAATTAAAGCAATACATTAAAGGTATTTTAACTCAAAGTAAAGCACTGTACACTTGCCAAAATCAAAGGTTTTAATATGTCCTTAATCAGAGTTGTTAGAGATCCCTGAATATAAATAATGCAGCCTGACAGGACAGGAATGCTGCTACCAAGATACTCAGCCTAAACTAGGACATTACTTAAATGTTTCTAATCTTTCACCAATGGGAGGTGCAGGTCATCTAACAAACAACAAGCAACACACTACCCTGGCTGGAACGAGGAGTCAATCGTCCCAACCAAGCCTCAGAAATTAATTACAATAAAGAATGTCTGATCAAATAATGGAAAGTTTTAATCACTGGCAATTGCTGTGAATCTTGGGACTGTATTAGCCTATGTAGGGCGGTCTCAAAATGAACTATATTTAAAGCCAGTCTCTTAGGTCAACAGTTTCCTTATCAAGAATCAAATATCCTGGAACTGAAGTTTAATCCTCTCAGGGAGCAATTGACAGAAAGAACAGTTTTTTTAAGCTTTCATGCTTAGAGGGACTTTCTAGGCTTTTAATCAAAAAGAAAATATTAGGCTTTTCTTTTCAGTATCTAAAATCTAACAGGAATACCCTCACCTGACACCTTGGAATTTAATTCCTGCTTCATAAAAGTTGTACGCTGGGTGCTGATGAGAATGATCAGTAATATTTAAATAAAATTTAGGTTTCTGTTGCTAAGATTTCACACTCTATTGAGCAACACATTCAAACACTTCTCATTCAGTTTATAACAGCAGATAAAGAACCAAATCAATTATTCCCAAGGCCTGCGATCATTCATGAAGTATTTGAAAAAAATGCATTGTTTTCCCTTAAACTGTGGTTTGCACAGGAAAATGTTGTACTTCCATTTCTCACACAGGCAACTAATGGATTTAGCAGAATTCATAAATAAAAGATACTAACATACCCTTCAGCAGTATTTAGCAACACTGCACTTTAATGCACTTTGTCAACAATTTTATTGAACTCTCTTCCACTTTTCCTTATGGTCTCTATCAATGATGGCATTTACTGACAGCTCCTTAAAGTGTAATCTATGCAACTGACTCACCTAACAGGTAAAAGAAGCTGGATCTGCACAGAAACATTACTTAATTGCTGTTTTCAAGATTTCAGGTTTCCTATGTACATGCAAGGCTGCAACCATGAGCAAGGCAGAGTCTTTTGGGGCCTCCATTCATCATTTGCACACCATGAGAGAACCAGGGGCATAGTGAATTCCTGGGCAAATGGCACCACCTTTAACTAAAGTGTCCCTATACAGGTATGGTGAACTGAGAGCGCCAAGTCCCACGGCCTGCTGAAGTCTACTGTTTACAACTGGTTCTATTTCTGATGTGCCAGAAATTCTGGTCTAATTCTGGATCTATTGAGGCAGAGATCGAAAATAAAATAAAACATTTAACACCTTGAGGAACTGCACAAATCAGCAGCTGTTCCATGCCTATATAAACATTTGAAATAACTAGGGACAGTGGGAAGTATTTTCAGAGCATCTCATTAGAGAAATGTCATTTCTCTTGAGTTATCTCGGCTTCCACTTCCCATCACCAAATACAAGCTAGATCTATAGATAGAGATGAAATAGTTCTGCAGTTAATGTTAGAAACTATTAATGGCAAGCCCACCATGTGACCAGAAAACATGCCTGTACAAAGACTCTGTATAGGGAAAACCAGTATGCAGCTGGAAAATGTCCTCAATGTGCGTGCCTTGATGTGTTCAAAACAATCACAGATTTTCCTCTTAAAAACATACACAACTCTGAAGTGTGCAGCTGCTCACAGAAATAATAGAACCCCCTAACCCTGGTGCCAGCTGTTCTGCAGCATTACAGGCAGCGCACAGGTATGGTATTCCAGGTGCCTGCACAGCTATAGGACCGCTGTTTCTAAATGATTACTTGATACATACGTAGATACTTGGATGCCAGAAAAAGAATGGAATGAGGTTTATCTGCAATACGCAAGTAACTGCTTTTCCCTGAGATGTGGCATATGTTTTAGTTTGGACATACAGCTGTTATGCTGGTGGCTTTGCTGCTGAACAGCCCGCGATAAATGCACAATCCCTCACACATTATATACCGCAGCTGCACAATGCCGGGTACAAAACAAAACTTGTTCCATGACGAACAGGTAAAATTATTTTAAAAGAAACTCCCTGCTTCAAAAGGTCAAAAACCCAACCATTGTTGAAAGATGTTCCAATAGGTACTTTAAAATACTGACTACCATTTTACCTGTTACAGAAGTAACTAACATCAAATTCAGGTATCATACTGAAATGTTTTAAGGTATTAAAATATACCACACATCTGCTCCAGAACTGCATGGAAATGGATGAAAAGTGTTCTCTATCTTCAGCACTTGAACCTTTGTTCATTTTCTGTGGGGTTGCTGGTTTACGAACTAAAATTTATTTCATTGTGAACAAATGCTAAAGCATTATGTAGGGAAAGAAAAGCATGTGCCTGCTTCAGCAACTGGCTCAAATACATTACCCTATCTTAGCTCTTAATGGGAATACTGGAATCCTGATCAACAGCAAGAGTCCAGTGTAACAACATTAAATCAGGCGTAACTATATCACCTTATACCACCTGACTTGGTGTAAGGTAAACATCTTGAGAACACCTAACAAGAAAAATATATGGGATTTTCCTCTTGTCCATTTCCTATAATTTTGTTGAGATGTAATTTATAAAATCTGGCAGTGTGTTCATATCTGAACTGGAAAAAAAATAGACTACAGCCTACATTCCATCTATCAAAAGTAACATTTCCCTTAGGTTTGTTCTCAAGAACATCTACTAAACCCAGGGAAAGCCTTTCAGAAGAGAAAGACTGCTAAATAAATACTGTGAAAAGGCTGAGATTTTCCAATACAAAAGGAAAACCATGAGGTCTGTCTTGACTTTTAATGGCAGACAAACTTTGCTGTAGGCTCTTTTATTTTAAGATGACAGATTGCTGAGAAGGGCGGGGACTGGTTGGGATGAGAGAGAGACTGCAGCCAATTTTAAAAGGTATTGTTAAGAAACTAAGAATAAGGAGAGAACAACTTCAGTGGTCCATGATTACTAAAGAACGGGTTTAGCCAGATAAACAGGTCTGCTATCCCTGAAGGGATTTGAAAGAATATCACACACAACTTTATTAAAACGGCCTACGTGACATTTGCTTTAGACTTTGAAGGTAAAAGCTTCACAAAGTCCTTTAAAAATGTTTTAAAACTAAAAAATCAAAACTTATTAGTACTGTATGAACTCACAGTTCTGGGGGCATGGAATGAACAGAGGCACACACCCTAATTTAGCCCTCGGCATCAAGCCCTTTGGAGATCAATAGCGAGATTCCCTTGCACTCTTGGGGAGGCTGAGCAACTTCACAGGTTTCCCTGAGTATGCACCCCTTTACTTCAGCATTCCTTAATCGGTCAAACATTAAGTCAGAGATCTGGCTCTTACAACACACTTCAACCCTACGTTAAGGCACAGATCAAAATCGGTGCTGGAAATCTTCAAGTATGAAGTGAATATTCAGGAGAGTTAAACTAATCCAAACTCTGAAATACTGCAGGTAACAGGATACTGACTCACATTCTTGCATGTAATGCACGCTTTAGACAGTTTATCCCTTCATTCACCTCCCCAGAAGACCCTTTGTATTACAGACCTGCTTAAGTTCACTAGATTTTTATCTAAAACAACATTCTTGTTTCCATGAATACATTAGCTCCTCTGACCTTTGCACATTTATCCACATTTCTAGGTAAAAAAGTGAAGGCAACAATAAACATTAGTGACCCTAAGCAATATATGCTAGCAAGGAGGTATGTATTTCTATGCTTACAAGAACTAACTTTGTAAACCCTGAAGTCATGACTACTCGAGGTACAGAAAAAGATATAAATTGATTTAAAAAAGGAAAAGCGTTCATTTCAAATGCTGACAATGTAGTGTTAATGTTTAGACTAAAGCTTTGCTTTTATCTCTCTTCCTAGTTGTTTTATAATAGCAATCAAAATATTTAAAACTGGTATTTAGTTCCTGGCTGAAGTGTGCAAATGGAAATAGTACACTGAAATTTACAGATTATTTATTAAAGGGGGATTCTACTCTCTGACACTACTCAGATTTACAGCCTCATGAAAATATTCCTTTCTTACTGAACTTACTGCTAGTTAGTGATTATATATTAAGGATATTTTTAACAGAGTTGGTGTTTAGTCTGTCACTAATGCAAAACAATAATCTTCTACAGTTGCTTTTAATTTTTCACTGTACAATGCAGGTAACTTTCATTTCTGAAAATAAGATTTCCTTAGTAACACTTAACCTGGACATACTCAACTTCTTTACAATAATCTAACAATCAATTTATAATAGCTGCTAAAGAGAAGGCCTTGTTTCCATAGAGATAGTGAAACATTTTGTTAGATCATAGCTCAGGACAAGTTTTGATTAAAGCTTAGGTTAACATTCACTCCTTGAATGGCTCAGCCGTAGCGCTGACAGTCCGCTTCAATAACAAAGTTGCTTAACAGTGACTCGAGTTTTGCTGTGATTCTAAGCCCATGCATAAAAAGAACGGGGGTTCACACTCACTTCTAAAAACAGGATTTGCAGTCCTCTCATTTCATTTCTTTACAAAATCAGTCATGTGCTTTTCACTGATTTAACATGAGTGGTTCTGTACCAAGATCCCAGCAAAGAACTGTCCTAAACAGTTTCAGGCATGCTGGTGCTGAGCTATGTTTTTCTCATTCTCTCCCTCTCTCCTTCTTCCCCTTGTCTCAGCAGGAGAACTTATGGGAAGAGCATCTGGGGCAGTTCCACCTCCCAGCCAAGGTCCTCAGCACTCACAGCTGCTGCACCCACACACAACCAATACCGTCCCTGTCCCCAGCTCTGCTCCTCACAGGCCCAGAAACAGGAACTGCCTCTGTAGCTGCAGGCAGAGTCTGATCATGGTACAAAAAACAAGTGTAACACACTGACACCTTTAAGTTTCTCCTGACAGAATAAAAAAAAATTTAAATCGAAATAATGTCCTTTTTTTAAAAAGAATAAACATGGAGAACCACTTGTCTTTCAAAAAAATAATAAAGCCCACTTAATGCCAAGGATGAAGTAAATGGACATATCTCGGGAGTTTTCATGACATTTCTGAAAAATTCTAAGATTAAATAATTCTAAAAGGTCAGAGAGAGCCCAAGTCAGAAAATTCTATCTACTCAGATAAATCTTCAAAAGTAGAATGTCTTTACTATGTTTAATTCACTATTCAGGGGGGACAAATTATACTTTTTTTAGCACTTTAATAGCATCTTAGACTGAAAAGGAAAGTTTCCATCTACTTTATTGTCAGCTATTTTGAATTCCATTGAGGTTTAACAAAACTGCATTAATAAAACAAATTTTATTTCTCACTGACCAATCCTCAAATATTTTGTAGCTGAATTGCCAGTCTGTCCACACCACTCTAGAGAAAACAGGGAGAAGCTGGCAGACCCAGCATGCTTGCTTTGTCAGAAAACGCGTCAGCCACGGACGAACGAAAGACAGCGAGAGAGTGAGTACATACCTGTGTGAGTTCTCAGGTGCGCTTTTAAGTGAGAAGACTTTGTATAAACTTTTGTGCAGCCTAAAACAGAAAAAAAAAAGAAAAAAAAAAGAAAAAAAAAAGCAAAGAGGCTTCAGTAGGGAGAACAGCAACACTCCACACTACGTTATGTTTAAACTTCTTCATTCAGTGCTGGGGTACTATCTGGACACATTTAACTTTCCTACTTTCCGGCATCATTTTTGCCATTTAGAAGCAAAATTTTACATAGAACACTCCGAGAGATATGTTGCTTTGCACAGAAAAGAGAAAAACACGTATCTTTCTGGTCAACATACTGCTTTGTAATGTAGTATATAGGCCAATAGCTGCTACAATGTATGTACAGTAACACCTGCTATGTAAATCAACAACTTAGCAATGGGGGATTATTTTTTTTTAAATTTCCAGGAGGACCTGATCAAGCCAGACTCCGTGTCATTGTCACCCAGGGCTCAACATAACTCTTCCACTGGGCATTTATTGTATGGCACACCGAACGGGTGACATGGCACCAAGAGCTGGTAAAGGAGGAGCAGCAATTTCTCTCTGCGCTACAATGGGCGCGCACGCCTTGTATCTGGGATCACGTACTACATGGAGGCACACTTTATAGGCAGGTGCCTCTTCCCCTTCAGGGTAGAAGGCAATCCACCTGTGGACAATTTTCAGAGATGGTTTTAATGGATTTATGAGGGCAGCTGAATCTCCTGTTTGTAACTTGGAAGAACGGCTGTGGCCTTGGCTACCGGGAGCTGAAATTATTCTTGCAGTGTCAGAAAATTCAGAGTTGTACTGCACCGAACAAACTAAGCCTCTGCTCCATCATGGATACTGGACAGTCACACTGATTTACACTAGCAAAGGCCAAAATTTTTATTTTTTGTTTTCTACAGAGTCCATATTTTGTAACATGGTAAAATGAGCTCAAGAGAATGACAAATGACATGAAGAGTGTCCATTATTTAAAGAATGTGAGAGTGTTCCACTCAAAATAAAACAACAACGAAGACAAATTCTACTTGGACAAAAAACTATTTGGTTCTCCCTAGGTGTAGACCACAGCTAAAGAAAACCACTTAAACTTCATACATTATTATTCACACTTTTTTTTTTATTGCAAGAGCAGGGATTTTTCTGGCACAGATTACTTACCTGGGTAGTCACAGTAGTGGATACGCCTTTTCTCCAAATCTGGGTTACTTCTTCTGTTGTATCGGACAGGTTGGATGTTCTGGGGGGTTATGGGCAGAGTCGCTGGTAAATTCGGGTTGTGAATTGCCAGCTTGGAAGCTATAGTTGCGGCGTATGATGGAGGAGGGGTTAAATTCTGCAGCATCTCTGCTTGTCTGTCTGGACTTCCAGGCTCTGAGCTTGGAGGCGAAGGAGGGAAGTACGGGGCTTGCTGCTGCAGAAACTGGTTTGGCATGGTGTAGGTACAGGGGGGGATGCCCTGGAACTGTTTCATCGCAGTCTGTGGAACAGCCGAGGAGAGCGTGTTAAGGCCCGCCATGGCTGAGGGCATGGACACATTGTTAAGGGAGTCCATCACGGCTGCCTGAGGAGCGGCGTTGGGCATGTCTAAATCCGGTGAGCTCAAGAGCTGATACAACTGGCCTTGCTGGGGCGTGATGGAAAGATGGACATCGGGAGTAGGAAGCTCCTGCTTGATGAAAATGTTGTTCACATCAGGAGTTTGGTGGGAGCTGAAGATGCTGGTAAATTCTGGGAGGGCCTGTGTGGGAGCAGGGGCAGGGGCAGTAGTTTCACTCTGGTGACTGAAGATGGTGACCGGCTCTGTCTTGATGTGGGTTACACAGGGTCGCTGAGATTTGTACAGGCCAGTTCTCAGGTGGCTGATGTCGGGCAAGAAGACGTTCATGTTGATGCTGTAAGGCAACCCTTCGCTGTCAGTGAAAAACTGGTCTACAACCGAGGCACTGTCTCTTCTGTATTTCTTATGTTCAGGGATGATGGGAACGGGTGGGAGCTGAGGTGCCAGGTATTTCTCCATTTCACATCTTGTCTACAAAGACAAAACAGACCACAATCCACATGATTTATTACCAGCTAAGAAAGATGATGGCATCCAAGTCATGTGAGGCTTTACAAATAAAAGGCAATACTGTTCAGTCAACCATAAGACACCTACGGAGGAAGTTATAAAATGCTCACACTAATGAAAATCTGCTTGATTTTACAATCAGCACACTGATCAACATCATCAAGGACAAGGAGATAAAGTCATAGTACAAAGCGTTCACAGGTTAAGACAGATCTGATGTTTCAGCATACACAAACTTTTCATCTTTTATGTCTAAAAGACAGTGTGAGGTGCAGAAGTGACAGGCGCTGTGCGTAACCTGCAGATCTCCTGCTCTGGAATTCACTGCTCGAGCAGGGTGACTGCCTATCTATTTCACTCGCTTCTCTTTGAAATGCTAACTGTAAAAGCCACATCCTCAGCTGGCTATTTGAATACTAATACTTCAAATAATGTTTATATATATATATTCTATACTTCCATAATTTTTCATCCCCAGAAGAATGGTATTTAATTAGAAATAAGACACCAAATGTAAAGTTATTAATAATATAGAATAAAAAGAAGACAGGCTGACGACATTAGAGTACTCTTTGTGTAAAGTGTCTCCAGGACTACACTTAAACCAATAATAATCTATGCAGTGTATAATTGGCTAATAGCGTGATAAACATGTCCCTATCCATGCCTCGGTTCTCGAAGAGCTCTTTAATTACTGGAAAATCATCCTCTTAGCACAGTGGTGTGAGGGAATCCGTGGGTGGCTGGAGCCCTATACATTACTGGTGTACAGTCATCGGCAAAACATTTATCATGCACTCTCCAGTGGGCAAATGCTACATTCCCCCTTGTTCTGTCAAGAGAGTGCTCATACCAGACCCGTTTAGCACCCCGCAAGCGAAAGCAGCTGACAAACAGCAACTCTGCCCGAAAGTGGATTTTAGGACTTTTCTTCAAAGACCCCCGGTAAACACCACAAACAAACACAGCCGCCTTCCCGTCCCTTTGATCTGGATCTGCCCCGACATGCCAGGCTACTTTTTCCAGCTCTTGTTTACGAGTCGAGGGCAGCTCGCTTTGAAGACGTGGAGCTATTTAATCGTTGGGGAAGACACCACCGAAAGACAGCACCCGACAGAGCGGTGCCCGGCACCGGGGCTCCCTCCCCGCCGACCTGGGGGACGCCAGTGCCGCACGGGGAGCCGCCCCTGGAGCGGGCACCGTCCGCGGGCTGGAGCCCGGCCGCGGTTGGCACCTTCCCGCTTTTAGCTCCTCCAGCTGTTTGCCTGCGGATCCGCTCCCAAACAGCCTCCTGGGACAGGCACAAAGTCCTGGGAAGTCCCCCCCTTACCAGTGCGTCGTGTGCTCTGCCCCCCCGCCCCCCGAACATGACTCCCTGCGTGGGCGAGGAGGACAGGCGGCCGCTCTAATTCTGCCGCCGGGCAAGTGCGAAGGCAGCAGCTGTAGCTTTCAACACACCCGCGGGGGCAGCCCCCGCTCCCCCCG